>PVLA01016964.1:0-18927 GCA_004027455.1 Hydrochoerus hydrochaeris
GGAGGGTGGGGGAGGGACAGAGTCTTCCTCAGCTGGTGTCTACCTCTGTGGAGGGTGAGGGTGAGGGTGGGGGTGGGCCCCAGGAGAAACTTTTAAATGCCCTACTGCTGCAGTCACTATCTGGGTTAGGAGATTTTAACACTTCTATTTCTCCAAAGCCGTAGAACTTTCTCTAGGGGTTCCCCCAGTGGGAATCAAGATTTGAAAACCAAATTTTTTCCCTCCTGGCATCTAGTTCATTTATAATAGAGGCTCTTACTGAATTTTTGGGACTCTCCAAACATCTAGAAAGAGGAATTTAGAGCACTTGCTTTCCTGAGTCTCCCAAACTAGTGTGATTTATACTTTGCTCAGTGCCACCTGCACTTTCCTGAAACACAAATGATCTCAGCAGACCTGACCAGGATTAACGTGGGGTTCCAAAAGAGAAGATATAGGAAATTCTTCACCAGGGGGTGATGTTGCTTTGCCAGAGAAATCCTGGTACTAAAGGCCTGGGATTATGCCAGTCAAGATTTGGTCAGGGTAAATATGAACACAGAAGATTATGTCTTGGTTACTTTTCTCTCATTGCTGTGACAAAATACCCAATACCCAAAATTAAGGAAGGAAAGGTTTGTTTAGCTCACAGTTTGTGGAGGTTTCAGTCCATAATCAGCCAGATCCAAGGTAGGGTGGCATGTCACAAAGGCAACAGTTCAGGGGGCAAAAGATAGCAAAAACAGCAAGAGCAAAAAAGAAGAGAGGCCAAGATTCTTTTTTACCCTTATATTGTAAGCAGGCTACCACCCCCTATGGCAAGTGTAGCACTCATACCATCTTGGTGCCCTCCTCTTACACAAGATAAGGATGTTTACAAAGTAAGGACCCTGGCTCCCTGCTGAGTTTCTTACTTAAACTTTTAAACTTCCCAAGGTGACACAATGTATCAACCATTACAATCCATGCCTTGTCAGCCTGGTAACCAGACACATTTATTTAAACAGGTTTCCAGATAAAAACACAGGCTTATTCTTATTTCATGACTTGAACATTGTAACACAAGTTTAACACAATCTTAATCTTTAAGAACAAATTGAACTAGGTATCTAAAGAGGGGAGCAGAGGTCTTCAGGGCACTGAGTCCTCATAAGGAGTCTGTATAATATTAGCCAGTCAGAAAAAATATCATGTTGAAGGATGAAAGTTTTGTGTGCTATCATTATTGTCTATCTCCCTGTTTATGCAGTGGTTTCTGTGGACCTCAAAAGCTCAGTGTACATTCAGGCTTTTCGTCCTTCCCAGGAATTCACAGTTGCATTTCTGAGGAATTTCTGAGGGATTTCTGGGAAAAGGAGCCTGGGTTTTCTAGCGAGAATTAATTGGGAAGACATTTGGGAGAATGACAAAGCCATAAGCAGCAACAAATCAACTTCTCAAAGACTGGAAAAAAATAATTAGGAGAAGAAAGGAAGGAGGGATATTGGTCCCATGGACCAAGAAAAAAATCTGAAGGGAAAACTGGAGCCCACAGAGAAAGTGAATAGACAGAGTAACTTTGTCCTTAGCTCTCAGCTCATGGGGTGAGAAAGGATGATGAGATATACAGAGACAGTGAGAGCAGGTAACTCCAGAGGCCTTTGGGGAGAAGTACACCAATGGAACAGAGCAGTGAATGCTATGCACCACAAAAACTGGTGAGTGACTCCAGTCTAAGGGTATGCCATGTCACTTGGAGAGGCCAGATGCCATTTTAGGAAGGGGCAAACTGAACCTGGGACTTAACAGCCATAGGTTGGCTTTATTACAGGACTCCCAGTGAAATCCCATAGTGACTAGGTGAAGGATAACTATGGAAAATGTTAAGAGTCAAGGAGCCCATGGTCAAGCCAGCAAGAGATAACTAAAGTGTTGTAAGCAGAAAAATTACTTAAGTCCCAACCTCATGACCAAAGGCCAGGATCAGCCTGCATTTCTGTGAATTTCAAAGTACCAGAGCCAGCATCCTGATCTAATCTTATTGCAGTCTTGCTGGAACTATCTAGGACCCCACTCTATTCCTACTGCAGGCTTGTGGGAATTGTTCAGCACAGATATGGGCTCTAACTGCTTCTACTGTCTAGCAGCAAGAGCTGAGTTGGACACTACCATCAAACTGTAGATGCCAGAAGATAAGCAGACTTGAAATCACAGAGAAATTTTTTTTAATTTATTTGTTCATTTTTTTCTTTTTGTTTCAGTTATATTGTTGGGAGTGTTGAAGATGGAAATTGACCACACATACAAGGCTGGGACATGGATGTCCCCCCAAAGGGTGCCCAAGGCAAGCCATGTGAAGAAGCTGCATCAGCCCAGAAAACACATAGCTCAAGACTCTGAACAGTGGGTTGCTAGCACAACAAGGTGTCATATGACATTACATTGCTAAAAGGTATAAATAAATGCCTCTGCAGTGTAGGGGCTGTTCCTTTCCTCCCATTATGAGAGTAATGGCTCCACCTAACCCTGGCTTTGTCTCTTCTGTTTTCTCATCCTCTCACATTCCTTCACTCCAAGAACCTCAAGAGTTGTGTGGGTCATGACATTATATTATTGTTTCTGTGAGTATGAACATTGCTTTTTTGTTTTGTTTTTGGTTTTTCCATCTTTCTCTTTCTCCTATTTCCTTCATCAGTGGTGCTTGGATAATCTTTCTTTGTCCTTCTGCACTGCTTATAATCACTTTCTTTTCTTTTATTTCTCTATTTTTTCCCTCTTGTTTCTTAAAATTTCCCCCTTTTGGGTGAAATTGCTCTACTGAGAGGATATTTGTTGTATGCAGTTTTCTCATTTGTCTTAGATCTTATATAACTATAAATATAGTACCTATGATTAAAGGCAGCAAATTAATAGTTATCACAATTTGTCATTTTCTGGGATTGTTCTTACTGATTGTACTGTTTCACCCATGGAGACATAGTTGTGATCAAATGATCTTGTTTGTATGCCAATATCTAGATTGCCTAGAGGACATAAACAATACTGCAGTCTGGTGTCAAAGAACTGGGTGGTAGTCCAAACAGGCAGCACCACCTCATCACTAGTAAACAGAAAATGCATGATCTTGGGACAGATTCAAAAGCCAAAAGCCAGCTACATGTAGAAATATGCCTGAAAAATCATTTCCTTAAGAGGTCTTGAGACTAGTTCTAATGCTACATAACATAAGCAGTTTAGAAGTCTCAATGCAGAAAACAAACAAACAAGACAGAAAATGAGAGAACATGTAAGTATGATGCAATCCATAATCCCCAACTCACTAAAGGCAAATCCAGGGGGCACTGAGGTGGAAGAAATGAATAATATACAGCTGAACTTTATGAAATGGTAGCAGAAATAGTAAGAAAAAAGATAAGGCTCTAGAAAAAAAAAAAAGAAATAATTACACAGGTAGTTAAACAGAGGATGACCATAGTGAAGGATGTGGCTAGTGAATCTAGAATATAAACAGATTTTAAAAATAAAGTATCTTAGAAAAGAGATGGGAAGCATGAATGCCTAACATAGAAAAGAGCCTGATATCATAAAATAGATTCAAACAGATACCCAGGAGATTAAAAATTCTATTGAAAGTATATGCAGCAGACTCAACCAATGTAAGATAGATTATCATATATAGAAAAGAGAGTTGTGGTTGATAATTATCAATTGAAATATCTTTTAAAAATAGCAATGGGCCATGAAAAATTCAGTCCAACAGCTGCTAGACAATGAAAAGAAGATTAAGATAATATTAATTGAACAATCAGAAGATACCACAAAGGACATTTAAAAACCCAGTTTACAGAAGTAATAGCAGAAAACTTCTCAAGCATGGAAAAATAATTTGACAGATAGTCAAGGCATATAAAACTTCATTTAGCCTGATCAGAAAAAAACTACAAGACATATAGTAAAGATTCCAAAGAGTCAACACAAGAACAGAATATTAAAAACTATTAGAGAAAAGAAGAAAATTACCTATAAAGGAAAATCATCAGAATCACAGCAGACTTCTGACTCTAACCCTTAAATCAAGGAGAGCTTGGAGTAAAAATCATAAACCCTGCAACAAAATAATCTGCAAGTCAGATTAATGTATCCTGCAAAACTATTTCTCATAATCAACACATAAATGAGATACTTCCATGGTAAAGAACATCTGAAGAAATTCATGACCACCAAATCAATGCTTCAAAAAGTTCTGAAGGATATGCTAGAAGAAGACAAAGAAGATAACAATTCCAAGAATCCCAATAGAATGAATCCACCAGGCAAGGCAAACAAACAAAGAAAAGTAAGGGAATCAAGAACAGGAAAGTAACATAACAAAAAGGGCAACTCAAAATGTATCACTTATAACCCTCAATGTCAATGGTTTCAATTAACCAATCAAAACAAACAGATTGGCAGAATGAATCAATCAACAAGAACCAACAATATGCTGCAAACAAGAAACACATTTGACTCAAAAAACAAATGCACAGACTAAAAGTCAAAGGATGCAAAACAATACTCTATGCCACAGGAACCCGGAAAAAAGCAGGGGTAGTATCTTGGTTACTTTTCTGTTGTTGCTGAGGTAAAATACCTGATGCCCAAAATGAAGGAAGGAAATTCTTACCGTTTGTGGAGGTTTCAGTCCATGCTCAGCTGACTCCAAGTCAGAGTGGCATGACTGAGGGGCAACTGTTCATGGCAGCTGCAATAGATACTGGAAGCAATAAGAGCAAAAGGGCAAAAAAAGGAGGGATGCCAGACTCTTTTCCTCCCTTATATTGTATGCAAACTACCAGCCCCAGAGCAGGTGAAGCACCCGCACCACCAATCCCAGCACTGACAATGAACAAATCATAAACTCTGGATTCAGCCACTTTTGAAAGTCCTACATGATCACATGAGGATTTGGGGGGAAATCCAGATACAAACTATAGCATGCTGCTCCTGGCTTCTCAAAGACTCAATGCACATTTTTTATGCAAAAGACATTTAGTCCATCTGCAAGAGTTGCCAAAGTCCTAACAGTTTTAGCAATGCTGAAAAGTCCAAGTCAAAAGTCTCTTCTGGGATCTAAGATAAATTCTCAGCTCCAAGCCCCTATACAAATGAAAACAAAGTTAAACACTTCCAACATTCAATAGCACAAGATAAACATTTTCATTTCAAAACTTACAAGCAGGAGGATAAAAGAATTGAGACAAAAGCAAGTCCAAACTCCAGCAGGGCAGACATTAAGTCCTACAGTTCCATGTCCAGCATCTAAAGCAATCTGTGGCAAATTGTGAGCTCTAAAAGGCTTGTGTGACTTTTCCCCTAAGGTACTTCTGGTAGTTGTAGTTCCAATAGCTTCTTTCTTAGACCAACTTTCTCCCTCTTTCCAGATGCTCCTGGCTTTTCCAAACTTCTGGGTTCTCCACTACACCTTTGACTTCACCCTCACAACTTCACACACTGCCCTCTCAGGGGCAAACTGGTTGGCCTCATCAGTCTTCTGAAATCAGGGTGGAAGCCTTTTTAACCTCAGAACTCTTACATTCTGCATGCACCTAAAAGCAGCACCACATGGGTGATGCCAAGGTCCACTGCCAGCTGGAGAAGTAGCCAAGTTTTCTTCACTCTTGGATTAAGGGGTCTAGTGTCTTGATTGCTGAGCACTTTGAACCTGATTTTAAGGAACAAATTCTCTATGTTGCTACCATTCTGGAGCCTGGTGTGGCTGCCATTAGACCCTCATGAGGCCTCTACTGCCATTCTGGAACATGATTACTTTGTGGCTTTCTCCTCAAAGCGAAGTCTTTCACTTTTGCAATTTTGCAAAGGGTGAAGACCCATAGCTTCCTGTGATGCCCCCAGGCTATATTTAGTATTCTCCTGTTCCTTCTCAGCAATTGAGATTGCCTCAGCTCTATCTTTATAGTCCATAACTTTACTGGAGTTTCCTATCTGGTTCCACTCACAACATTTTAAATCATTCTACTGGGGCTTTGTGCTTCATTTGCAACCTAAATTTGGCTAAAAGCCTCCAACTATAGCCATGCCACAGCCTCAACTTTCAACTGCCTTGAAATTTCTTCTGCCAGATTAATTAGCCCATTGCCCTTGATGTTATTCTTAGGCAAAATTTCTGGACATGAGCAAAATACAAACTTTTTGCCAAGCCATAACATACATCATCTGGATTCTACCACCCAATTCAGTCCTTCCTAACAGAAACCTCCTGAACCTGGTTTTTACTAGCAGGATTTCTATTTACATTCTGGTCTTCTGAACTCTGATCAGAATCTCTCATACAGAATAGCCTAAGGTGTTCCAACACTACTCTTCTTCAGGCAACATGTCAGAACCTTTCCAAATTCTCCCCTCAAGCCATTCTCAAAGGCCCTTTAATCACATAATCAACTATAGTTATAGCAGTGACCCCACTCCTGGTATCAACTTCTGTCCTGGTTACTTTTCTCTTGTTGATAGGAAAAAAACCCAACACCCAAAATTAAAGAAAGAAAGATTTATTTAGCTCACAATTTGTGGAGGCTTCAGTGCATAATCAGCTGGGTCCAAGACAGAGTGGCATGGCATAAGGGCAACAGTTCAAGGGGGCAGATGACAGGAAAAGCAGAAGTGCAAAAAGGAAGACAGACCAAGTCTCTTTTCCTCCCTTATATTTTAAGCAGGCTACCACCCCCTAGGACAGGTGTAGTACTCACACCCTCTCCATGCTCTCCTCTTATACAGGATGAGTATGTTTACAAAGTAATGACCCTGGCTGCCTGATGAGTTACTTAAACTTCTAAACTTCTCAAATTGACAGAATGCATCAAACATTACATTACTGAGTCAGATTTCCTGTTGCTGGGACAAAATACACTGCACCCACATTTTAAAAAGGTAGAGGTTTATTTGGCTTATAGTTTCCAATGGTTTCAGTCCATGATTGGCTTGCCCTAAGACAGAAGCAGCATAGTGAAAAGAATTGGTGGAGGACAACTGCTTATCCTATGGCAACCAGGAAGGAAGGAAGGAGGAAGATAGGAGAGGAGTGAGGAAGAAGAGGGGAGAAGGAGAGAGGGGGAAAATGAATATGAATGAGAATGAAAAAACCAGGGACAATAATATACCATTCCAAATCACAATCCCAGTGACCTGCCTTTTCTGAACAGCCCCCAGCTCCTAATAGCACATTCAGCCATGAACTCATCAGTGGATTTATCCACTGCTGATTATAGCATCCCGTGATCAAATCATGAGACTTTGCAGGGGGAGTATTTTAGGTTTAAACTATAGCAAAAATATAGCCATCACCTTGAAATCTGATTGGGTGGGAATGTGATGGACTAGGGTATCTAGATTCCTTGACCATGGGAGAAACGGAAAATGAAGGAAGGGAAAAGGAAAACATATATACATATACACAAGATAGTTAAGAGAGTTATACTGCTAGTTTCTCTTAATTCACTGAAAAGTAAAGTTTGTGCTAATATTGCTTGGAAAATATTTCATGCCTATATCTTGTATTCTGAACAACTACTTTGAAGATAAAAATATGAAACTCATTAATTATTGTTACTTTCCTACTAGACTATTTTAAAACTCTATTTTATTGTTTTTTTTTGTCTTTAAAATAAAAAAAAAGAAATTGTAGAATGCCATGATCCCTTGGGTCAGTGACCTTTCTGGATGGATCTAAGCTCACCCATGGTGTCACGTTTGACTCCTCACATATCTTCACCCAGAGATACTGTGTTCAGGAGCAAGACTAATGCACAAATCAGGATAAGGGTCAGAGGCAGGATTCTGGCAATAATAAAGTCTCCCAAAATGGGTCCCCTGGTGTAAGGGGCTGGACCACCCTGAGGATTCTGTATCCCTAAATTTTGTTTAGATACCCTAGATAACTCCTTCCTTTCTCCCACTGGGTAAATGCTTCTGGTATCTGAGAGCATGTCCCTATCTGGGCAGCGACTTGAAATAAATGGCTGGTGCTGCTAAGATTCTGCTCTGTGTGACCACCTACATTGGGACTCATCAGTGAGGACTCTGGACAGGTGCTACCCCTGGGCTTGGTCTTTTAGGCCTGGTTGTCTTGTATTTGCGTTTTAGACATTGTCAACTCACCCCTGATCTCCAGACACAAATAAGGCTCTTCTCCCCTGAATTCTTCTGCCCGTGTTGCACAGCATCTCAGCTTCTCCTTGTCTCAGTGTCCATCTGGACGGCAGGTGGGAAGTACCTTGCTTGGTTAGTTATCCTCCTTCAGCTGCCCTGAGCTTTCCAGTACTGTAAATACACAGGCTAAGACTTCCTGGCACACCAGTTGCATTGTGGAGAGAAGACTAAATATTGTCACCAGAGCACACTTATCCTGGGACTTCTCTATCCTGCATAGCCCAGAACAGGGTCTTTAGAAAAATATCCCAAGTTACTCTTATCTGTCTGTGAGCACAGGATCCTCTCTGGCAACCCACTCAAGAGAGGCTGGCTTTCCTACCACAGGCCTTATGCCAGGGTTCCTTCCCACAAGCCCTACCCACACCAACCTATTAAGTATTCAACTCACCCCTACCCCAATAGATTTAATTTTCTCATCACTTCCTAGCATACTCTAAATGCTGAAGAAACATACCTATTCTTATTTCTACTTAGTAAACCAGAACAGTCAGGGACCATTGGTTCACTAGTGAAATATATGCTCAGAATAAGGCTGGTACATGTTAGGTACCTAATCAATATGTAGTGAGTGATTAAGCAATAGACAAACAACTTGCCAACTAGACTCATTAAAATAGGCAAGATACTGAACAGACAAATCGATGGATGAAAGATGGTGGAAGTTCCAGGACAAAGCAACAATTTTTCAGGCCTCCAGCAGGATTGAGGTAACTGGAGGGGCTGGCTAAGTAGAGAATGGAGGTCCAGATGGGAAGATCAAATTGCAGGGATGGGAACAAGTTCTTAAGAGCAAAGGTTTGGTCTCCAGATAATCTGTTCCATTGAGGGCTTGGAGCCGTGGAAGGCCTATCTCAGAGCACAGGAATCCCTGACTGTGAAACTGTCTCCATCTTGTTTGGCTCTTCTTAGCCTCTTTGCTCTTCTGGTCCCTGACCCCAGCAGATCTTGATCACTTTGTCTGGGATTAATGAAATCACTTCTTACTATTCAAACAATGAATGGCCTGCCCACCCGTAACTGCTCCTGGGAGACAATGGTCTCTTGCTAAGCAAGAAGAGCTAGTGCAGCAGAGCGGGAGAGGCTGAGCAGCTTCTTCCTTCCTCCATGAAGGGGCTGTCCTGATCACCACCTAAAGGGAAAATTTGGACAGTTCAGCGACAGCAGATACTTGATGTGAACTGTGAGAACGAGGGAGGGACCAGTGTATGAATGGTTGGATTTGCAGAGAAGCTTAAGTGAGCCAGGCCTGTTGGGGGGATGGGGTGACAGTGGGGGCTGTGGATGCCATCAAGGCTAGGGGCAGGCAAAGGGGCACTGAAAGATAGAGTTCAAGTTTATAGTCCCAGGAAACATGTCACCTGTGTTTGGAACCACCTCCTAAGCATAGCGAAGGGTCTCCATGTTGGTGAAATAAGCCTGAAACTAGACCAGTTGGCATGACTGGGAAGAGCGTGACCTAGCTGACCCTCAAGTGGGGAGTAAAGACAAGCCACATTGGGGGAGGACTCTAAAAGCTGCCCGAGTATCATAAGAACCTGGTTGAGCAGTACCTTGCCTCTGTCACCCAGAAGGAGCTTAGCCTGTGCATTGAAGGGATCCATGAAGGCTCCAGATGATATAGCTAGAAAGATGGACAGTCTTGCAAATAGCATCAGTAATTCATGTCACACTCTTCTCTGTATCAGGGGCTTCCATGGTAACATAGCCATGCTGAGTCACCTATGAAATACAGAGACCTTGAGCACTGGGGACAAAGACTGGATGCAGATTGGACATGCAACAGGCCACTCAGAAATGCTCTAGGTCCTGCCTCTGTTTAGTGACCCTGATCTATGACCAGTCAGCCCCATAACAATCTTATCATATCCAAGTCTCACCACCAAGAATTCATTAGTTTATCCCTGTCACCTTTCCTCCCCTTTGCCAGGACTGTGGTCTAGAACATGTGGAGGAAGTCACTGCCCTATTCTCATGAGGCTATATCCCTTTGCCCTGTGACTGTGCAGCTCTTATGCCAGAGGTAGCTCCATTCCTCTCGAGTCTGAGAGGTTGTCCTAGACTTCTGACATCACTTCAGCTGCTCTCCAACAAATTTGAACCCTGCCTGAGCTGACCTGCTGCCAGAACAGCTCAAAACAAGTGGTTTTCACATTCAGTTTTCAACATAGGAAACTGCCATAAATGCCCTCAGATCTGAAGAGCTGCCCGGAGAAGCCCAGCAAAAAATTCTGCCTCACAGAAACTGCTGGCCCACAGATTCACAAGCAAAATATGTCATGGTTTTTGTGTGTGTGTGTGTGAGTGAGTCTTCATGCAACATTACTGTGATGTTACATAAATGAGAAAGAGGCAGTCTATAACTAAGTGGAGCAGAGCCTCAGTGAACCTCCTTCATAATTAAACACATTAGATTCAGACATGTGTGAGAGATGAGCTTTTTTCTTTATCCCGCCAATGATAGGGCTTGCTGGCTGCTACCTCAGAGTCAGACAGTCCCTGACTGATTCTCAAGGAGCTAGTTCCCAGGTTCCCAGACTGAACACAAGAAAGGTGGTGTGTGAGAGAAATCACAGGAATAGCCAGCATCCTCCAGATCATGCTGGGGAAGGACTGGCTTGTCTTTTGGGAGCTCATGCTCTGGCAGAGGCCCAGGGCACTGTTAGGCAAAATGCTAATGTCAGTGACAACTTCATTGTAGCCCTGGTCCCAGGAAAAGTGGAGGACAGTCCTCACTTTCTATTGAAAGGTGAAACAGCTGTAGTTGTTTTCCCTAAAGGGGCATTTTTCAATGGCAGAGTACATCTTGCCCCCTGGACTCAGCTACACTGAAGCAGCAGCCATACTCACTAAATTAAGTTTTGATGATGTCAACAAGGTCTGTGCACAAGAAGGTGACATTTATTTGTTCAGTGGTATTTAGCAAGGAGTCTCAGGAAAGCAAGAAGGGTAATGCTGAACACCAGGAACTAGGGACCAGGAGTAAGGAGAGAGGCATTCCCAGTAAGAACATGAGGGTATGGAGTAGCATCAGCATAGTAGAGGGTGTCAGGGATATACTCCAACATGCCACTGAAGAACATTTGTGGTCACTGTCCTGGTATTTGTGGATGTGATAAAGAGCCATGGGGATACTTTTTGTGAAATCTGTATGTCCACAAGAGTCAGCTAAGTTGGCTTTGACACCTTCTCTGTAGTCCCAGAGGAGAGAGAAGTCATGTGAATTTCCCTGCTCCTCCAGGTCTTTTCTGAACCATGGACACCCTCTTAAATGTGTCTTTCTTCTATCACCAAAGTGGAATCAGGTACGAAACAAAGGGAAAAATGAGGTTCAGAAACACGTGATTAAAATCTTGTTCCTTCATCTTTCTAGCTGTGTAGCCTTGAGCATGCCATTTTAGCTCTCTGAGCCCATGTCTTCCTTGCAACAACAAAGTGAAATTCTAAGCATTAGAATGAAAAACAGTGAAAATGTGAAATACCTGCATTCTAAGCTTCTTTTGAGGATTTAACAGAATAACTTACATGAAACCCTGATATGAACAGTCCCTTCATCCTCACCCTCTCTATCCTACTATGGGCTCTCTGAGCTCAGTACATTGGTTTGGTACTTGCTGCAGCCAAACTCATACCTCCAGCTTTTGGTCCCTCTGTAGGTTCTATACTTATAGAAATCTTGTTTCCCAAATATAAATTTGAGGAAAAGCCCCTTTCACTATGATTGTAAAGGTTTAGGGTGCTGAGCTGTCAGATGAGCTAATCCCCCAAACAATTCAGCCATAAAATCCCCAGGCAAGTTATGGGAATTTACATACAAACTGAGAGTCTGAACTCACATTCATGACCTCTCACCTTCTACCACACAGCTGAGAGTACCCAGGGTGCTCTTAGCAATCAGCCTTAAAATGACATCTAGGAGAGAGTTTAGGTCCTGCTACCCCTCTGTGAAACAGACCTGTGTGGCCACCCATTGTCTGGCTTGTGAATATTTAAGAATCATAAATCACAAGGTCAATGTGACAAAAGGAGGCACAAGTCAATTTGTATTTGTGAGCCTTCAAAACCAGCCTGGAAGGAAAAGGATGGTCTGGATCTGTCCATATGCCCTCACCCTCATAGGAGGCCTTCTCCTTATTTGCTTCTGGCCATTGCACCTCCTACTTAGCACATGGGCCATAGCTGAGGTCCACTTTAGTCCCATATACACTCCTGCTAAGAGTCTCAGCACTGTGCCACTCATTGTGCCCTCCTTCATCTAGGACCTGAGTCTATGTGTCCTGGTACAGCAGCAATATCCCTCACAGCTGTTCTCCCCGCCAAAGCATCACCTAGTCAAAAAAAAATTGATCATGGGCAGCACCCTTCTCTGTACCAGCCATCCTCATCTCTTTCACTAGAGTCACTCAGCAACTACATGAATGATCCTGTTGTTTTGCCTATGTCCTTTGCAACTGACAGCTGTGGAATGTCTGATATGCATTCATAGTGGGCAGCTACTATGGTTTCGGATGGATGCTCCAAGCCAGCACTGTCAACTTTTCACACACTTTTCATGAGCACATACCTTATATAAAATAGGCCAAGTGAAACAGAACGGCAAATCTCTTTTCATGGAAGCTCACATCTGCCCATGTACTTTAACCCTGTAGACCAGTAAAGGCCTCACCTTTCCCTTCTATGGTTTCCTGAAACAGGAGGACAGCAGAAGATAGTCTTTATGTATGGATTTCACTCAAGCTTATGCAGCCAGGGGTACTCAAGTAGATATCACCATGAAGCAAAAAATCCAGTGAGTTGAAATCTTCCATGGAAGGACCTGCTCTGGATGTATGAGGCAGGTAGATGCCCTCCAGCTGTGACAAAGTTCAGGGGAGGCAGATGTGTGGTCTAAGGGAGAGAGGACAAATGAGGCTTCCCAGGGGGGATGCCAGGCCAAGACCTAAGTAGAGGTGGGCTAAGCATGCAGAGAGAGCATCTTGTCAGAATGGGGAGCCACAGCCGGATGACCCCAGAGATGGGACAGAAGTACATCTTTGAGGAAAGATGGAGTATCTGTCAAGGAAAAAAGTGAGTGAAGGCATCAGGAACTGGACACACAGGTGTAGTACCTGGGTAGGTTATATATCGTGGATGCTATTTCAGGAGAAAAGGAGACCATAGATATGCTTTCATATCTATGGTCAGGAACATGACCCATGTGTATGTGTGTTTATGTATCATTGGTCTGTATGTGAAGAGTAGATCAAGGAGGCAAGAATCATGTAATTCCTGCAGAGACAAATAAGTATCTGAGCTATAGAAGGGGTCTTCAGGTAGTGGATGTGATTTTCTCACAAGATCATCTGGCCATGAAGGGCTAGTAGGATCCAAATGCAGACTACTCTGATTGCTAAGGTACAAGTCCTGGCTCAGAGTCAAAGAAGTCCTGACTGATTCTCAAGGAGCTCGATTCCAGGTTCCCAGACTGGACACAAGGGAGGCGGTGTGAGATGAGTCACAGGAATAGCCAGCACCCTCCAGATCATGCTGGGGAAGGACTAACTTGTGCTCTGGAAGCCCATGCTCTGGTAGAGACCGAGGGCATTGTGAGGCAAAATGGTGGTGTCAATGACAACCTCACTGTAGCCTTGGTCTTGGACAAAGTAAAGGAGAATCCTTACCAAGATCTTTGCAGTTCCTATGGCACTGAGAGATGAAATAGCTGCAGCTGCTGCTTCTCTATAGGAGTGTCATTCACTGACAGAGCATGCACAGTGCCTACCACCTTCCCCCTGGACTCAGCCACCCAGCAACAGAAGCCACAGCCACTAGAGTAGGTTTTAGTGATGTCAGCCAGGTCCAGACACTTTGTTCTGGAGGTATTTAGCAAGAAGTCTTGGAAAGTAAGAAAGGTAATGTTGGACATGATGGCCAAGAGCCAGAGACCAGTCATAGGGAGTTAGGCACCCCAAGTAAAAACACAGGGGTGTGGAGCAGCATCAGCACATGGTGGAAGGTGTCAGGAATGTCTCCGGTATGCTACTGGAGAACAAGTCCAGGACCAATTTGTGGTCCCTGCTCTGGTATTTGTGGATGTGATAAAAAGCCATGGGAACACTTCTGTCTGAAATCTGCATGTCCACTAGAGTCAGCTAGGTCTGCTTGCACACCTTCTCTGTAGTCCTGGAGAAGACAGAAGTCATGTGAGTTTCCCTGCTTGTCCAGGCCTTCTTCTGAACCATGGAGAGCCCACCTCAATGTTCTGTCTTTCTGCTATCTCCCAACATAAAGCAGGCCACTACCACAGAGAAAAGGTTTAGTGTCATAAACACCTCACCTTATGGAAATCCTGATTTCCTCCCTTTCTATCTGTTTGGTTTGGTCAATCTCGTAACCTCTCTGAGCCTGTGTCTTCATCAGCAGCAACTTACATCAAGCGCTAATATATAAAGTCCCTTTCCCCTTCATGTTCATGATTCTATTACAGGCTCTTTAAGCTTCTTGGTCCATTGACATGGCACCTGTGTCACTCAGACCTGGTACCCCCATCCCTTGTTCCCTCTCCAGCTCCATCTATTGAGAAGTCCAATAGACTCATGCAAAATATCACATCATGCTTCCTCTGATTGTGAAGGTTTATCATTGAGAAGGCAAAAGGCCAACACAAAAACCACCTGGGCCTGAGGTCCCCAGAAAAGTGGGACTCCAGACCCACTTTGAGACACTCGAACTTGTACCTGTCTCTTCTTGCTATAGAGTGAGTGCTTGGGGAATCCTCAGCCTTTCCTCTGACTGGCATCTAGAAGAGACTGTCCAGGGCCTGTTACATCTCTTGGAATCCAACCTAATTGGCCAGATCCTGGACATTTGTTAATCATAAACCCCAGGGTCATGAGATCCCAAGTGCATTCATCTCGTGACCATTTAATAAATAACCTACAGGTGAAAGCAGGGGCTAAAACACCCCTGCGATTCTCATCCTTGTGGGAGTCTTGCCCCCTTCCTCCTGTTCCCTTCAGGCCACAGTATTTCTTACCCAGCACACTCAGCCCTCTCTGAGGTCCACCCTGGTTCTCTGTTACACACATGCTAGGGACCCATGGACTGTGTCATTAACTATGGACGCAATCATCATGAGAATTTGTTCAGGTTCCCTGACTCAGCAGTGAGGCCTCTAACAATAACTGGCATTTTCCCCTGCCAATGACTCCCCCAGTCCTGAGGAAGATAGATCCTGGGCAGTTTCCCAAAGTGTGGGCCTTGATGGTGGTTCACAACTGATGCCATCACATTTCTTACACATTTTACCTCAGCATACGTCTCACTAAAACAGGCGAAGCTAAAAAGAAGGACAGATCCTTCTCCATGGATGTTTTCTTTATGGAAAGGTTGTTTCCCTTCCAAAAACAGACTCATTTCTCCCCATGTACCCTCACCCCTCAGACCAGTGAAGGTATTGGTTCTCTCCTCTCATGGCTCCCTGAAGCAGGATAATGGCAGAAGGTAGTGTTCATGTGTAGGATTTTGCCATGTTTTATTTTGAAGGTAGTAAAATACAACAGAACAAGATGGAACAAAGCCAATTGAGACAGTATAGTGAAACTGGTACAGAACTTCACAGCAGGTTACCGGGATAACAGTAATAGGTACCATAGTATATCTCATTTTCTTCACAATAGTTGTTCTTTCAATCAGGTAGGGCCAAATCAAAGGAAATACAGAACATTATAGAACTTATCAAAACAGAATATTGAATAGAGCAATACCATTAATCAGAACAAAGCAAAACAGTGATAATAATATTTTCCTTCAAAGAGATGGTAGAAGGAAATCCCCCTTATTTGCTATATTGCATATAGTCAACCTCTCAAGAGATGCTCAGATATCTGGCTTCCACTTGCTAATAGGGGTGTGTGGGTGTGTGGGGGGGTGGAGGAATGGATGTTTGAATCTCAGCCTGTGAGCCAGTAGGCTCAGAGCTGCGTAGCAGGGCAGCAAGCTGTTTGCTTGGTTTCCCAGTGCCCTAAGTTCCAACATGGTATGGATCTCAGGAGACACTGATGGTTCTTGCTCTGGGGCAATTGCGGCTTGCCAGGCCACAGCCACTTATCAGGGCAGTGAGCTGGTTGCTTGGTTTTGGATTTTGCCATGTTTATGGTGGACCAGAGGCTGAGTGGGCACTCAGGATAGGATGACTTGGGGGTCTTCTATGAAAGGAACTTCTCAGGAGCTTTTGGTGTGTGGACACAGGTGGATTTCCTCTGAACTGTGACAAGAGCTGAGGAGACAGGTTCTTAGGCTGCAGAGCAAGAGGGCAGCTTGTCAGGCTGAGGGAAGCAGACAGAACATATAACTTTGAGGCTGGAGGAAAGCACAATTTTGGGAAAGATAGTCAGCATGGCCAGCAATGAAAGAAATCATGGAAGGAGTGGGTGAGGTGACAAGACTGTATCCTTGCAGGACAAGTGTTCATGGTAGGCAGTGTGGACTCCCTGAACAGGAACAAGAGATGATACAGATGTGCATTTACCTGTGGGCAACAGGACCAGTGCCTGGTGACAGAGAGAGAAAGAAAGAGAGAGAGACCGACAGACAGACAGACACACACACACACACATACACACACATACACACACACACACACACTTTGGTCTGTATATGGAGAATAAAGTGAAGAGGCAGGAATGGAAATAGATACCATCACAGGCAGGGACAGCATCTGGGCTTTAGATGGACCCAAAATATGGGTGTGCAGCTTGTTCACTACACAAGCACCTGGCTAAGGAGGGCAGTTATGAGCTAAATCCAGCCTACTGTGCTTCCCAAGTTTTGTGACACCTCACACCTATCCGTGATTTATCTTTAGATCAATAGTGCCCAAGTGACTACACTTGGAAGCTTACTAGTTGATTATAGTTTTGTCCCACCTTGGAGCCATTCACCTTGTGGATTTGCTCAGCAAAACATCTTTGAGAAGCTTAGTCAGTGGTCAGCCCACTTTCCAGGCCTGCTTCAGTCCCTCTTAGACAAAGCATTCTTTCTCTCAATAATTCTTCCTACTTTTGACTTCTGTTGTTCCTAGAATTTATTCCTCCATTTTAGAGAGCACGAACTTGGAATTTCACACACTAGTAGGTTGGCATTTACAATATTTCCATTATATTATTTGGACTATTTGGTGGCCATATATCATACACCCAATATTATAAGCATCTGCTATGTCTCCTGGAGAGATTACTTGGCCAGAAGCCATTTTAAAGAGGGGCCAACTGAACCCGAGATTCACAGGAGCTGTGGGTTGGCTTCATCTCAGGGCCCTAGTGGTGAAATCATACAATGCCTGGGTGAGGGCAACTGTGGGAGACATCCAGGGTTAGGGAGCTTAGGTCAGGTTGGTAAGAGACACATAGAGTAGGGGGCTGCACAGCTTGGACCTCAACCCCATGGCCATACGCCAGGATCAGCCTGAACTGGGGAGTTGAAAGCACCAGAAATGGCACCCCACACTAATCCTGCTGCAGCCTTGCTGGGATCATCCAGCAGGGATCTGGGGTTCTGCTGGCCTCCTTTGTCTACCAGTGACAGCAGAGACACACCCTGAATTGAATACTACCACACAACTGTAGACCTGGAAGATGCCCACAGGTTTGCGATCACAGAAAATTTTTCTTTTTCCTTTGTTTTTTTTCTTGATTGATTTTCCATGAGTGTCAACATTGTTTTTTAGTGTTTTTGTTTTGTTTTGTTCTACTTTTTGTGTTTTCATAGTTTCTTTTCCTTCTGTCTTATTCACCAGTTTCCAGAAGCTTGAGTAAACTTCTTGGTCCTTTAGCCTTGCTTCTAATCTTCTTCTCTTCTTTTATTTCCCTATTTTTCCTCTTATCCTTTTTAAATTTTCTCCCTGGAGGGTAAAATTAGTTTACTGAGGAGATATTTGCTGTGCGTAATTTCCTGACTTCTATTAAATTTTGTTATATGACTATTGATTTTCACCTTATAGCTAAAAGTAGCAAATTAATGGTTATCACAGTTTGTCAGCATTTTTATTACTGATTGTGCTACATTAACCAATATGATATAGTTGCTGTTATCAATCAGTTGTTCTTCCTTGTATACTACACTGAGATTTTCCTGGGATCATGAACAATATTATAGTCCATGCCAGAGAACTGGGTACTAGCCCAAACTGGCAGCCACCTCTAATCCCTAACAAATTCAAGAGGCAGGATGTTGGGACAAACTCAAAAGCCAAAATCCAGCTATGCCTAAAAGACATCTCTGAAATGTAGTTATTTCCTAAAGAGGTCTTGATACTAGTAGCATAGTATTTTTCTTTATACAAAAAAGACAACCAATTTAGCTGTGGTCTAGATTTCCTGCTATTCAGAAAATAGAAAAAGGAAGGCAAATGCTAGGTTTGAACAGAACTGTTGTAAATAGGATGCAGAAGAAAGATCTCAGCTAAAATGTTTGTTTGAAACAGTGAAATCAGTTTCTAGAGGGAAGTCTGAAATCAAACTGTGTGTCTGAGGTAGCAGCACTCAAGGAAACAGAGAAGAGATGTGACACAAAGAGCAGTATGGTTTCAGTATGTGGAAGATGGATGTGTCCTTCCTTTTGTTTTTTGCAGTGGTTCAGGTTGAAACCTGGATCTTGATCATGCTAGGTAAATACTATGCCACTAAGCTACACCCACAGCCTGCATTTTCTATTTAAATTCATTCTGACAAAAGAGTAGTAACCAGATTACAGAAAATTACACATCAGCTGAGCTATGTGGAAACAAAC
>PVLA01016965.1:0-18920 GCA_004027455.1 Hydrochoerus hydrochaeris
TTTCTTTTTACTTTGTTGGTGATTTCTTTTGAAGTGCAAAAACTTTTTAGTAATATGAGATCCCAGTTGTTGATTCTTCGAAGTGTTTCTCATGCAGTTTGCATTTTGTTCATGAATTCTCTGCCTACCCCTATGTCTCCAAGATTTCTACCTACCTTGTCTTCCAGTAGATTTAGTGTTTCTGTTTTAATATTTAGATCTTTGATCCATTTAGATTTTAGTTTAGTGCATGGTGATAGGCATGGGTCTAGTTTCAGTCTTTGGCATGTGGGGAGCCAATTTTTCCAACACCATTTATTAAAGATGCCATCCTTCCAGTGAACATGTTTAGCACCTTTGTCAAACATAAAGTTGCTGAGTGTCTTTGTAGTTGTGTTTGCATCTTCTAATCTGTTCCATTGATCCTCAGGTCTATTTCTTTGCCAGTAACATGCTGATTTTATCACTGTGGCTTTGTCATATAGTTTCAAGTCAGGAATTGAGATTCTTCCTGCCTTGCCTTTGTTGCCCAGAATTGCCATTGCTATTCTAGGTTTCTTCTATTTCCAAATGAATGTTAGGAGTGTTTTCTCTAGATCTGTGAGGTATGTTAATGGTATTTTGATTGGGATTGCATTAAATCTGTGTACAGTTTTGGGAGTATGGCCATTTTCACAATGTTGGTTCTTCCTGGCCAAGAACAAGGAATATCCTTCCATTTTCTGATATCCTTTTCAGTCTCCTTTTTTTAGCATAGCATGATTTTCAGCATAAAGATCTTTTACATTCTTAGGTTGATTCCTAAGTATTTCATTTTTTAGATGTTATTATAAAGGGCAATATTTCTATAATTTTTCTCTCAGTGAGTTTTTTGTTTGTGTACAGGAATGCTATTGATTTTTAAGCATTGACTTTGTATCCAGCTACACTGCTGAACTTGTTTATTACCTCTAGTAGTCTTTTAATGGAGTTTTTTTGGGTTTTCTATATAGAGTATCATGTCATCTGCAAATAGTGATAATTTAACTTCTTCCTTTCCTATCTTTATTCCTTTTATTTCTCTCTCTTGTCTGATTGCCCTATCTAGTATTTCCAGAATTATATTGAGTAAGAGTGGTGATAGTGGACATCCTTGCCTTGTTTCTGATTTTAGAGTGAAAGCTTTCAGTTTTTGTCCATTTAGTATAATGTTGGCTATTGGTTTGTCATAGATGGCCTTTATGAGATTGAGGTAGACACCATGTATTCTGAGTTTCTGAAGGGTTTTTATCATGAATATGTGTTGGACTTTATCAAAAGCTTTTTCTGCATCTATTGAGATGACCATATGGCTTTTGTTTTTGGCTCTGTTGATGTGGTGTATTACATTTATTGATTTGCGTATGTTAAACCATTCCTGTATTCCTGCAATGAATTCCACTTTCTCGTGATGTATAATCTCCTTGATGATTTGCTGCATTCTATTTGCCAGTATTTTATTGAGAATCTTTGCATCAAGTTCATTAGTGAGATTGGCCTATCGTTTTCCTTTTTGGTTGGTTCTTTCTCTGGTTATGGTATCAGAGTAATATTTGCCTCCAAGAATGATTTAGGGAGGATTGCTTCCTTTTCAATTTCATTGAACAGTTTAAGGAGTATTGGCATCAGATCTTCTCTAAATTTCTTGTAGAATTCAGCTGTGAATCCATCAGTACCTGGGCTTTTCTTTGTTGCTAACTTTTTAATTACATTTTCAATTTCAATAGCTGATATTGGATTCTTCAAAATTGCTATATCTTCTTGGCTGAGCTTTGGTAGTTCATATGTTTCTAGAAATCTGTCCATTTCCTCTGTGTTTTCCACTTCATGTGAATAGAGATTTTCAAAGTAGGCATTCATAATCTTTTGAATTTTGTGGGATCTGTAGTAATTTCCCTCTTTTCAGTCCTTATTGCATGAATTTGGGTTTTTTTCTTTCTTTTTCTTGATAAGATTAGCTAGAGGTTAACCAATTTTGTTTATTCTCTTAAAAATCAGCTTTTTTATTCATTAATTATTTGTATTTTTTTTTAGTTTCAATTGCATTGATTTCTGCTTTAATCTTTACAATTTCCTCTCTTCTATGAGCTTTGGGTTTAACTTGCTCTTCTTTTTCTAGAAGTTTGAGATGAAGCATTAGGTTGTTTAACTGTGCTCTTTATGTTTTCTTGATATGACAGTTTATTGCTACATATTTCCCTCTTAAGACCACTTTCATCACATCCCACAGATTACAGTAGGTTGTTTCCGCATTTTCACTGAATTGTAGGTATTGCTTTATTGCCTCTTTAATTTCATCCATAGCCCACTGGTTTTTCAAAAGGTTGTTGTTTAAGTTCCATGTATTTATGTAGGTTTTGCAATTTCTTTTGCCATTAATTTCCAATTTTAGTGTGCTATGGTCAGATATTACGCATGGGATAATTTCAGTACCTTTACATTTACTTAAGAATGTTGATGGGATAGTATGTGGTCTGTTTTGGAAAATGTCCCATGTGCAGCTGAGAAGAATGTATATTCTGATGTGGTTGGGTGGAACGCTCTGTAAACATCTACTAAGTCCAGTTGCTCACAGGTATGATTCAATTCTATTATTTCTTTGCTGACTTTTTGTCTAGTTGATTTATCTCTTTGTGACAATGGGATATTAAGGTCCCCTCTTATAATTATATTCTTGTGTATTTGGTTTTTCATGTCCATTAGTATTTGTCTTACATAGTTGGGTGCTCCTGTATTTGGTGCATATATATTTATATTTGTCAATTCTTCCTCTTCTTCTTGAATTTTTCCACTAATGAGTATGTAATGACCTTCTTTATCTCTTTTAATCATATTAGGTTTGAAGTTCACATTGTCTGCAAATAGAATAGTTACCCCTGCTTTTTTCTGGTTTCCTGTGCATGCATGGAATACTGTTTTCCATCCTTTGACTTTTAATCTATGAGTTTCCTTTTGGGTCAGATGTGTTTCTTGTATACAGCATATGGTGGGATCATGTTTCTTGATCCATTCTGTCAGCCTATTTCTTTTGATAGGTGAATTCAGGCCATTTGCATTTATGGATACAACTGATATGTACTGGCTCAACTTTGCCTTGTTATTTTCTAGTTGCTTGCTTTCTGCTTTTCCCCCTTGTTTAATTGCTTGTCCAGCCTAGTGGTTTCTTTCTGTTGTTGTCTAGGGATTGTGGTCATTTTTATCTCTATCTAGTATATCTTTCAATACTCTTTCTAGGGTTGGTTTGGTGGACATAAATTTCTTCAGTTGTTCTTTGTCATGGAAGTATCTTGTTTCTTCATTAAATTTGAATGAAAGTTTTTCTGGATACATAAGTCTGGATTGAAAGTCGTTTTCTTTCATGGCTTGAAATACCTCACTCCAAACTTAAGGGTTTGTGCTGAAAAGTCTGCTGTGATTCTGATGGGCTTTCCTTGATAGGTGAGTTGTGTCTTTTGTCTAACAGCTTTTAGTATTGTCTTTATGCTGCATGTCTGGGATCTTAATTATTATATATCTGGGTGTAGATTTATGTTGATTGTGATTATTTGGTGTTTTATATGTCTCACTTATCTGCATGTCAGTTTTTTTCCCCATGTTTGGGAAATTTTCTGCTGTTATTTCTGTGAATATTTTAGTTATGTCATTTGCATTGACTCCTGCATCTTCACTGATGCCTGTTAATCTTACATTGTTTCTCTTGGCATCATCTTGAAGCTGCTGGATTGTCATTTCATGTCACCTTGTTATTTTTAAAAGTTCTATCCTTTCATGATTGCTAATTGCGATCCTGTCCTCAAGGTCCAAAATTCTATCTTCAGCTTCATTTAAATGGTTTTGCCAGCTTTCAATAGAATTGTTTGTTTCTTCAATGTCTCTTTGGGTTTGTTTCATGAATTCTGCTTGTTTTCTATGTTGTTCATTCAAGGTTTCAATCATTTTCCCATGCTCCTGTACTTTTTAATCTATTTCTTCTCTAGCTATGCTGAGCATCTCCTTTACTAAGGTTGTTACTTCTGTTTTTACATGAGAGATTACTTCTAATTTGATTTTTCTATAGCCTTATGGAATTTTTTTTTAATTTCACTTGCTATCTTTTCAGAGATTACTGGTGTGTTACTTTTGAAGTCCTCTATTTCAATGTCTCCTGTACTTGCTCCTGGTGGACTAGATGTTTGAGATTGCATTTTGCTTTTTCATTTTGCCATTTTCCCATTTTGGGTTAATATTTGGTCCTTCAGTCCCACTAGTGTCAACTGTTGGTAGTGTGTATCTTGGGTTCCTACTGTAAGGTTGATGTTTGTCCAATTGCTGGTGCCACAATGAAGAGGTAGGCCAGTTACCTGAATTCCTCATGTAGGACCTGTTGGGTGAGTCCTATGTGCTTCCTAAGCTGACAAGCCTAGGAGCACTGATGGAAATCAACCCCTAGTTCCTGCTGTTATTATGTCTTCAGGTTGTTCAGAATTACCAGATCTCCTGTTTATAGTGTTTGTTTCAGCTGGGACCCTACTGTGTCTCTTGGTGTCCCACAGGCCCCCTTATTTTTCTCCAGGTGGGGGGAAGCCTTATTGGCACCCTCCTCAACCTACCTGATATTCTCTGTGTGGAGGAAGAACTTACCCACCCACTTGCCAAGCTTGCCTATGGCCTACTTCTGCAGGGGGCTTCGCTATTGCTCCTGTTTACCCACTGAAGGTGGAAAACCCTATTCCTATTTTAGGGGCAAATTCACCTCTCTGATGGAAGCCTGCTGAGTTCTTCTGTTTGGATGAGGGGTTACTGAGTCTTCCCTTGATACTGCATGGTTAATCCCCTGCAGTCCAAGGTTCTGGGGAGAGGTGTGGGAGACAAAGATCAACAGCAATACTATGCCCAGGAGGTGGGGAGGTTCCCCAGTGGCAGCAGTGGGACTGCAGGGGCACACATCACAGGCTGGAGTTCCTAGGTCCTGAGGTGAGTGGCCACGACTGTGGGGACATGGGAGGGACCCAGTTCTGGCCTGGCCCGCCCGTGCCACTGGCTGGAGTTCCCGGGTCCCACGAGGTGGTCTACTGGGACAGCAGGAGTCACGGGAGGGGCCTGGTGAGCAATTTCTTCCCCTTTCACTTTCACAATATGTCTTGTACATTTTGAGTCTTATTTACTCTTTTAGTTTTTTCCACTAGGGAAATAATATGATGTTTACACATGAGTCTTATTTATTTCACTTAGATAGATAAATTCTCATTTTTATGCTTATTTCCTATATTTATTAGCCACCATGGGGATTGTTTTTTGTCTTCCTGTCTTACCTTTTACTTGCATTTTATAGCTTTGTTTCATCTAATGTTTTACTTCTTTCTGGTTGTTTCTTCATCTGGGTCAAGTCTTCCTTCTCCTGTATCACACACTTAGCAGCACCTCAATCTCCTTTGCTTTTAGCTTACTCATAGACTGTCATTGTTTTGGGGATATACTTTAGGTTTTCTATTATATGTGTATTTGTAGGCTTCTGTAGAATATATATCCATTAATGTTATTAATCTAACAGTAAGTTCACACAGTTGTAGTGAGGCACAGATTCAATGCTCAGTGTTTAACTGTTAGGGATTTGCACCAGTATCAGCCATTGTGGTGAGTTTTCTTTTGGTTGAATTTTGAGGGGGCAGTTCTAGTATGTAGACATTGTGTTAAGTCCTTTACATGATTTTTTTCTTTAATCCACCATAACAGCCTTACATGGTAGAAGTTATAATGTCCATTTTATATATGAGGAAACAAAAACTCGAATAGGTTAAATAACTTGACCAGAGAAGCAGAGCAAAGATTTAAATTCACTTATCTGGCCATGAAGCTGGCCTTTCATCTTTGCATTATATTATAGCCACTGTTTTAAAACACACACACACTACTCTGATTATATAATTTCACAAACTTTTACATTAAAGTCTCAATGGCAAGGTTATGAAATTTATTTTTAATTCCTTTAAATATAGCTCTACCTATATTCTTGTAACTTGAGACTGAAACAAAATCATTTATGATATGTATTAAGTCTGTCTTAGTCTGTGCTGCTGTAACAAATATGTAAGACTAGGTAGGTAATTTATAAAGAATGGACATTTATTTCCCATGGTTCTTATGTAGGTTAGGAAGTACGAGGTTAAAATGTGGCCAAATTCAGTGTCTGATGAGAGCTGTTTTCTACTTTGACAGTGATATCTGTGAACAAGGTGTCTTCACATCAGAAGAAATGTAAGAAAATGAATCCAATCCCTCAAACTATTTAATGCTGATCCTGAGGGCCCTACCATCACAATTTAATTATATTTTAAAGACATACCTTTCATACAATCACACTGGCATTTAAGTTTCAACACATGAATTTTGGAGAGTACATTCAGACCACAGCAGTGCCTAAAGTCTTTCTATGCTACTTAAATATCCAACAGTGAAAAGCACAATTTTACACAAAGAAAATTCACAAATAGCCAAAGAATACGTATTTTCACAGAAGAAAATTACAACATTTCTGAATTGGAAACTAAAATACCAAAAATAGCAGCAATTAAAAATTTGGTATCATCCTTTTAATCATAGCCTTAGTGTTTAGTATTTAGTTACAGTATTTTTTATCTGTAACCAAGGAAGAAATGCTATTTGTGTGATTTAACTTAATGTTTTGCATCTCAAATGTGTGTCTATTTGAATACAAAGAGGAAGAATAAATTAATAATTCATGTGCTACAAACATTTTTATATTATCTTGGATTTTCAATGTTCCCACAAAGAAATGATAAGTATGTAAGCTGCCGTGTATGTTAATTAGTCTGTTTGATCATGTCACATTGGTATACATGTTTCAGAACATCACTTTATTACCCCATAAATATCTCTTAACTATTATTTATCAATTAAAAATAAAATAAAACTTTAAAAATTAAAAAGACAGTTCTGTAAGGCAAATAGGACACTTTGATAAGAAATCTTAAGTCTTGAAAGTTTAAGATACAGTGAAATGCAATGGTTTAGAACTGTCTTTAGAAGTACCTACGTTTAAATCTAACTCTGTCTTAGTTTCTTAGTCTTTAAAGTGACAGTAATAACATCCACCTTCTGGTTTAACTTGGCTTCTTTGAGGAGATTAAATAAGATAATAAAGGTTAAATGCTAAATATTAGACACATACCCGGTCAGTGTGTGTAAGTCTCACATAGTATACTTCTAACTCCATAGGTGTACAGATGCATAATTACTGCTTTTGACTTAGGGTGAACTAAGGATTGTTTGGCCTTGATAGTATATTTTTTATTTTTTAATAACTGCTGTATTGATATAGAATTCATGAATGATACATTTTACCTTGCTAAAGTACAAAAGTCAGTTGTACAACCATCACCAGATGCGAGCGACATGCTCTTTTATTTTTTAGCCTCCAGAGCCATGAGCTAAATAAAGCTCTATTTTTATAAATTGCCCAGACTGATGTTGGTTATAACAACAGAAAACTGTTGTCCTTTGAAGGTGGTCTTTGAAGGACCAAAGTTTTTCTGTTAAATAAAGCCCAGACCAAATACCCAACATATAACTTACAAGGTTATCTCAGCTCCTGGTTGCAGTTCAGGGTCAGCTGGAGTCCAGGGCAGAAGCATCATGGTGAAAGGATGTGATAGGGAACCGCTGCTTAACCCACGACAGCCAGGAAACAGAGAGGGGAAGAGCCAGGGCAAGAGCAAGGGGCTGAGGAGAAGAATGCACCCTTCCAGGTCAGGAGCCCATTATCCTCCTCCTCCAAACAGGCCCCACCTTCTAACAGCACAGTCAGCTGTGAACGCATGAATGGACAAACCCCCTGAGAAGTACAGTGTCCTGTGATTGAGTCATCTTCTCAAAAACCTTTGGGTTTTTTTTTTTAACCTAAACCATAACATGTGTCTAACAAGTATTCCTAATGCATGTTTTTTTCTAATAGTTTTGTACCTTTAGTTTTTACATTTAGATCTATAATCGGTTCACAGTTAATTTTTGCATGTGGTTTGAGGTAAAGGTCTAACTTCATTCTTTTGCAATGCAGATTACTACTTAGCAGTGTTTGTGGAAGACTGTTCATTCCTCATGGAGTTGTCCTGGCACTCTTATGGAAAAACTAGCTAACCCTAAGTGTAAGGTGTTACTTCCGAACTCTTGATTTTATTTCATTGATCTATGTGTCTGTCTTCACACCAGTACCACATTGTATTGATTACTGTAGCTCTATAATAAGTTTTGACTAAGGAATTATGAGACCTTCAGTTTTATTCTACTGTTTCAAAATTGTTTGGGCTATTCCAAGGCCTTTGCATTTCATGTGATTATTTTAGGCTTTAGAAATATTTCCACCATTAAAATCTTTTCTCCCTTTCTTTCTGCCCACCCCACCAAGCAGTGCTCATTTGTATTTATTTTTGCCCTTCTTCTTCTTCATTTATGCTTATCAGAGCCTTTCTCAGGACCAATCAGCTAGGTGCTAATCCCATTACAAGTAGCAGGTGATTAAATTTAGGCATTTGCCAAGATTTTAACTGAGGAGAGTATGTTTGCAGTGACCTTTGGCTTTTTGTTAACCCCACTTCACATTCTAAGGTTAATTGTAAAAAGTTTTGTAGCCCTTGACCTGCTCCAGCTCCACATCTTTGAGTCCAATTCCCTTGTACATTTCTACAAATCTTGAGTCCCTGAAATACACTATTGAAATTATTTTCACATTTCCAGAAGCTTGCACTCATTAGGGACAGACTAATCATTCAAAGTACAATGTGATCATATTATTTTTCTGTTTAAAACATTTTAGAACATGAAACCCAAAAACATATTGAGTAAAAGAATCAAACACAAAATAGTGCATATTATATGATTATATATATATTATATATATACACCTGTATATATGTATTGGTGGCAGGGTCTCACTGTGTAGTGCAGGCAGGGCTTGAACTTGTGTAGCCTAGGCTGGCCTCAGATTCATGGTGATCCTCCTGCTTTAGCCTTCAGAGTGCTGAGATTACAGCCCTGCACCACTATACCCAGTTTCTTCCATCTCAAATTCAGAACATTGGTTTTTACTGGAGAATGGAAGAAAGTAGATTTGAATAAGAAAAAGATAATTTCTTTAGAGTGATAATTTCTTTAGGTCCTGATTGGAGTTACATGGGTACAGATATTTCTCACAATTCATTGCATTGGACATTGAAGATCTCTGTGTGGAGTTACACTTTAATTTTTAAAAGTGAAAAATAAGAACTTTGGTGGCTCTTGCTTATAGCTCACCTTACTTTGTTGTTCATGGGCTTTGAAAACAAGTTTCTCTTGTTTCCCTTCCACACACTGTTCCAGCAAAATGAAATCCTCCTTATAATCACACAGCTCCACTTGTTTACAGATCTGTGTCACTGCTGTCACTTTGTCTTCGTCAGAAATGTCCCATTTTTGTTCTCTATGTGTCTCAATGGTCCTTCATCAGATTCTGTATCAGAGTCATCCCCCTCTTCTAAACACCTGTTCTGGTAACCTTGAGTACTTTTTTATGGCACCTTTGACTTTCTCCTGGTTTCACTATAATTGCTAATGTTGCTGTGTCATAAAATGTTTGCTGAGGACCACACACTGTTGGTGAACATTGGTATTCCCACTTCAGCCTGTAAATTCCAATGAAGGCAGAAATTATATCTGCTTTTTTTGTCACCTACAAGACTTGATTAGCATTTGTTAAGTCAGTGGATGGCTAGATGAATGAACTGGGGATGCTGTGGGAGTGGGGAATATTGGAAAGGAAACCATCTTAACATCTTCCAAATCCTCTAATACAGTCTACAGTTTCCTATTAAGGCTGGAGTAAAAGATGTAATAAACTAATCCAAACATGATAACCAATGAGAATAACTATGGTGGTGAATATGACTTGAGTGTCAGCCAAGTCCTGAGCTTATAAACACATCTATGCAAATCTGAAAAACATGACAGTTCCTGGAATAGTTTTTAAACAGTTTCATGGAGCCCTTTAAGTAATTTTTCTCATTATAGCCCTTCACTGCTAGGAGATTTGTGACATTCTCCTGTGGCAAGGCCTTCCGATTTGTCCTCAGGCAGAATTCCTGACCAAGGCATCTGGCACATTGATGTGCCTGGAGGCAGTAGTCAGTATATTTTGCTAATAGAATAAACAAACTCTCCTTGACAGAAAGGAATGACTTTCACTGTTCAGGGCATACGGCGAAGCTGAAGCAAGGCTAGAAGTATCGGTGAAGCAGCTGCGAACATGCAGCTGGCTCCGCTGAGAGAGGTGTGCTTTCAGAAAAGCCCCAGTGCATCCTGGGTCAGGGGTCCTAGGGAGGCTAATTAAACCTGTCTGACTGACGTGGGCAGAGCTCCCCTGTCAATCTTACAAACTAGAGTCAGTATCTCTCCACCTTCCCACTCCCATTTTTTTTTTAAAGAAAATCTTTTTCTCCAGTTTTTTATTTTTCATTAGAACATGTTTGCAGTACGGAATGACCACGTTCCTCATGTGGAGCTGGTGCCTGTACATAACAAGTCCGAATTCTTTTTCACCCACCGCCCTCACCACCCTGCCTTCTCCTTCCGTCCCTTGGTCCCCTTCCCTATTTCAAAAGATCTATCTTCCTGCCTCCTATGAAAAGCCTGTAAAAGGAATGTGGAGACAGTGGCAGGAAACTTTTAATCCTTTACCCACCAAAAAATGTAGCAAAAAACCATGTGTGTGGGGGGGTGATATTTATGTTTTTCAGAATTGACACAATAAAATGTTGCATGTAAGATTCTGAGTGTTTGCAGTCTGGCAGGACAAGCCTCATATAGATGGTGGATAGGGCTCCCCAGCATGTATCCTCGCTCGTCAAGGAGGGAGGGAGAGCCTGCTAACCTGACCTGTAATTCTGAGCTTCATCCTTTCTCCCCTCAAACAGGCTACCTTAGCAGAGAGGGAAAAATAGCCAGGGAGATTTTTTAATATTCTGTTCAAAATCTCAGAGAAATGTTTTGGTCAGAATACTTAGGCCTAGTTTAATTTGATTTTGTTTGGAATTGTGCTGAATTTATAGATTAACTTGGAGGTAAGGGATAGCTCTGTGACAATGAGGCTTTCTATCAGTAAGCCTTGAACCCTTCCATAAAGACCATGCATGGTGGCACATGCCTGTAATCCCAGCACTTGGGAGCTGAGACAAGAGGATCACTGTGAGTTCGAGGTCAGCCTGAACTACATAGTGAGACCTTGTCTTAGAACCACCACCACAACAAAAAAACCCCAAAACAAAAACCCTTCCATAAAATTTTATAATTGTCTGTACAGTAGTTGTATCCATTATACCTCCTCCTACATACTTTGTATATTGTGTTTTGATATTTTAATTTACATTTTAAATTGATGAATTAGTATTGGTGTATATAATGAAAATTCTTTAATTCTTATATCCAAAAATTACTGAAATCTCTGAATGAATTCTGTCAACATGTCTAGAGGTCCTTTGTATTTTCTTTGCAGCTAAAGATATTGTAACTGTTTCTTGGATTGATTTTTAATTTCATTATTTCTGCATTTAATTCTTTTTTCTTACCTGATTTCTCTGATGAGGATCTCTAGTGTTCTATTGAATAGAAGTGGTAAATAAGGGACCTCTTTTTCCTATTATTGATTTTAAAGACAGTATTTCTTACATGTCAGTATAAGCTGTGATATTTACTTTAAGCATTTGATAAATTTTTCTTATTAAAATTTTTTTTCTTTGCCTTTTTGAGGCAGGGTCTCGCTATGTGGTTCAGGCTGGTCTTGGGCTCACTTTGTAGCCCAGGCTGGTCTCGAACTCACAACGATCCTCCTACCTCAGCCTCCCAAGTGCTAGGATTACAGGAGTATGCCACCATGCCCGGCTAAATTTTCCTTATTAGATTAAGGCAATTTTCTTCTTTATGTAGATTTCTAAAAGGTTTATCTTGAATATGTACTGAATTTTATTCAATGTTTTCTGCACTTAATGAGATGGGCATATAGTTTTCTCTTAATATTTTGGTGTGTTAAATTGCTTTAATATATTTTCTAATGTTGAGCCATTTATATATTTCTTGGATGCCTCATTTTATTTTATCCATTTTTATGCATTGTTGGATATTTAATTCAGTGGTACACAGTGAATTTGGGAGTTAAAACTGTCTTTACTAACTTGTGGCTCGATAATTTACTGATTTATTTTTGAAGGGTCTCCAATTAGACTTTGGTAAAGACATGTACATGGAACTTTTGCCCCAAGGGAGGAACCCGAAACCTAAAGATGAATGACCAGTCTGACATCACACATTAGAAATGGAGTTATGTGAAGAGGTTCTTGGTTTTCTAGGAATTGTACTAATTCCTAGTATATGATCTGGTGTTCATCTATGCAATGGAGATATCAGCATTAATCCTAATCTCTTCCAGTTGCTCAAGATCAAAAGCAACACTGCAAGCAAAGTACCTAGGACATGAAGAACTCATTTGTGTAGCCATTCATTCTTTCTTTCAATAAATAATTGTGTACACCTGGTGTATGCTCTAAGAGCTGGGGAGATAGCAGAAAATAAGATGGAATAGGTTCTTGTTTTCGTCAAGTTTACTGTCTAGCCATGAGGGACAGATAAGAAATAAGTCATGTAGACTGATCATAATCGAATCTGTTTTGTTGGATCACTGTTTTGTATTGATAGATTTTTTTTAAAGCTGTTGTGATTGAAAGTATCAAGTCTGAGAGTACAGGCAACTGCACTTAAGATGACAAGATCCACTAGAGTATCCACTATGGTTTGATTATTACCTGCATTTGAAGTTTTATACTGTCTAAAATGTTTTATTTTTACTAATATTGTTATTTACTGCTATACTCAATTATACTGCTATATTCAATTATGCCTGATGATATAGGCATTCTATTGAAGATAATAAGAAACAACACAGTAATCATTGTAGATCCCCTTGTCCTGTGGTTTTATACGAATTTTTGGTTTCATGTTTTTATAGGAATTTGTTTTGTTTTGTCTTGCTAAGTTTTGTTTTTCCCTCTAATACAGAAAGTACAAAAATATATGCAGAGATTCATGCATGCGTAACTGTTTACACTCTCACTGTTTGACTATCTACTTTGTATGCTTTAATTTTGTAACTTGAACAACTGTTTCTAAGAGGACAATATGTAATTTATCAACTAGTAATTTCCTATTGTTCATCTTTTTTTGGAATTCTGTATTACCTCTACCCTTTACATGCTCTTGTTTCTCTTTAAATAAATTTTAAAAAAAAAGAAATAAGTCATGTAGAACTAAACAGAATGCCAGTGACAGGTTTTCAGAATTACAGTGGTGTAACTTGGTTTTACATTTGGAAGACATGAGCTAGAATTGTATGTAGAACAGACTGTCAGAAGCCAAAGGAAAGCCATGGAAGGATATAGGAGAGTGTTAAAGTCTCCCAGGAAAGAGGCAATGGTGACTTGCACCAGCAGGTTTAGAGAGAAGTGAGTGGATGGAGGGTTTGTTTTGGAAGCATAGTCAGTGGGATTTGCTCATGAATGGGTGCAAGCTAAGGCTTACATATTTTTACACTGTACAGATACTTTATTTGCTGTGGAGAAATTGGATGTTGGAAGAAAAATAATAATTCTGGGGACCACTGGTAGTTCTGTGACTTGACAACCAGGCCATCCTAAATCAGAGTGTTTAGTGGAGGAAAAGATTTTTCTCCCTAAGGAGGAGTGAAAATTGACTTTCATTAAAAATTAACTGCTAGTATTCTTTTAGTACTTACTTATGAAGCAAAACATTGCCAGTACAAATTTCAAAAAATATACAAAAGGATTTCTATATGTACATTCTTTGTAGTAGCTCCTAAGAATGTCATATGAAAAACCTATTTCTTCTATGGCATTGTAAGTATAAAACTATGTATTACAGACAGAGTGGCCTCTCTGATACCCAGGAAAATCTGATATTCCATATTTACTTTCTGTTCTTCCAATGTTGGTCAATCAAATGTTACTTTTGAAGGAAAATTCTCTATGAGTTTCACACAGAATACTGTTCAGTGGCTCTTTGATTGTATTATACATTAAAATTTATATATGTGTCACTCATTAGAGATTAAGTAATTCAGATGCTCTTGATACAACAGGGGAACATTATAGCTTTCATTAGTTTAATGGACTGGAAGACTCTAGGGATTTGACAATAGGATGACACAACATCTTGAATTCTCAGTTAGCAAAGTTCACGACTTGGACATTTTGACAGCCTGAACTCATAAGCTTTTCATGACCCAGGTAGAAATAGTCTGTGGTTAATTCTTAGGAAACAAAGTATTCTAACAAATCATAATAATAATAATCCGTATAATAGTGGCTTTGTTGTTATTACCATTCAAGCACCAAGGATTCTACAGCCAGGGAATGAGTAGCCTTTTAATCTCTGCTTGAGTGGGGTCCCTGAGACCCTACAGCACTCTCAGGATGAGAGCACAGCTGTCTCTGCTTTCCATGAGTGTCTTTAGTGAGCTTACAAAAATGACTAATGGGTCTGTACAATCCACATAATTTTCCTGCAGTGTTTGCACTGAAAATACAAATTTGCTTCAAAAATATTCTTCACTAGCTTATTAAAAGGAAAAAAAAGTACCCATTATGATCTGCTTTAGAATTTTGTGTTATAATTACTTTTTCATCTCAATACATCTTTATTAATTATTTAAGCCTGTCATATTAGCAGTAAGTCCAGATGTCTCTCCATGGGTTACCCTTCTTGCTGCATTGTCACAAACTGATGTTGGACTGGGATGTCATTCATTGCTGGAGCATTTGCCAAACATGTGCAAGGCCCTGGACTCTATCTCTAGCACCACAAAAAAGTGAAACAAAGATGAAGTCTTACATGGTCTGATCCCAAATTCTATCCAAAAGTCTATGTTAAAAAAAAAAAAGTCTATGCTAAATGAAGAGGACCTTGATCCAATCCATCCTGTAGTGCTGTTGCTTCTGGCACCCACTAGGCTGCCTTTTGGTCTTCCACAGTCCAGTGATGAAGCTACTGTTTAATAAGTAACCTCAGTGTCCCATTTTCCTGGGGAATAAGTTGTGGTTTTGTGAAGGGAGGAGATACTGTCTCCTCAGTTTTACACATAATTGAGTGTTTTCATGAAGCATTTACTCTGCGATAGACATTGTTCAGTATACCAGAAATATCTGGAAAATGGGGGACAAAACAAGCAAACTTCTGCCTGCAGCATATATCCTATGGGCATCCCCATCAACATGTAATCAGTGAGTATCTTATTTTATGTAACAACATGAAAAAAAGGGTACTACAAATGAAACAAGCCATACTGGAAGAAGGTTCTAATACTACTAAAATGTGGAAGAAAGAAAGGGAAAAAAGGGTATAAGGGAGAAGAGAAAAAAAAAGAAAAATAGAAAATATAAGATCAGTTGGCTTATCTCCCAAATAGACTCTGAGATGAGTGTTTGAGTGCAAGTATTGGTTTGGAAGTGATGCCAGGAAACACAAATAGAGGAGTGAGTGAGAAAAGGAAAAATCCAATTGGGGTGTAGTAATGAACAGGTGACTATTGTGGGCAGCTGTAACTCAGGTCCACGGTGATCTTTGGAAAATGGTTTAAACTGTGTCTTAGTGTTGTCCCACTAAGTGGTAAGGCAGGTGGGATATTTATCTACCAATTGCCATGGATTGGCTAAGACGTCAGTTCAGCGCATGTGTCAGTGACCAGTCCTTCAGGACTGCCCCACATATCAGAAGGACACACCAGAGAAACCCAGGAAGGGAATGCAAAAATGCTAGTAGTGGAAGCCGTCAGTGCCACAGGCATGCCGGAGGATCACTCACCGTGTCTGTTACAGTGAGCAGCATAGGGTTGTTGAACGATAATTTTAGATTATAATAAATACCATGAAGGAAGTAAAGCAAAGTAAGGGAATGGAGCAGGAGGCAGGAATGCCATTTTAAAGGGTTCAGTGAGAAACCAGAAAGGCAGCATTTGAGAAAGTGACATTTAGAAGAAGCCTGAAAACTGAGATGGAAGCTTATGTAGACTTGGGGGATGAGTCTCCATGAAGTAGAACAGGTATAAAGCTTCGAGACAGGGGAGATCTTGGTAGGTTTGGGGAACTGAAGGGACCAGTGTGGAAGATGCATAGCCACTACTGGGAAAAAGGGTAGAAAAGACTACTCAGGTAGACAAGTATACTGTCATGTAGAATCTCATACCATGGCAAGGAATTCAGATGTTCTTTGCCTGTAGTACAATCAATGGTCTGTATGATCTGCTTTTGTCTTTAACAATAACTGTGATCTCCGTATGGAGATAAGAAAGAGGAAGATGCATCAGGAGGCTATTTTAATAATTTAAAAAGAGGCTATTATGACAGTGCAAGGAAGTAGAAATATCACAGGTGACAAGTGTCTTATGGTGAGGGGTGTTACTTCCTGTTCATGCAAAAGTGATTGCTAACCATTAATAATAAAAAGAAGAAATACAGTCAGCCTGCTATTTCTGTGAGGTCCCTATGCATGAATTCAAGCAACCATAATTAAAGTATGAAAAAATTCACATGTAGTAAACATAAAGGGCAGACTTTTCTGTCATTCCCTAAACAATATGGTATAACAACTATTTGCATAGCATTGTATTTGGGATAAGTGACCTTGGCATGATTTAAGATATATGGGAGGGTGTGCTTAGGTTCTCTGAAAATACAGTACCATTTTACATAAGGAATTTGAGCATCATTAGGTTTTCGTATCTGTGGAGGCCCTAGAATCAATCCCCTGAGATACCAAGGGATTAGACTGCCTATAGCAAAGAAGATTTAAAGGTATATTACATCACTGACTATGAATAATATTTCTGTTAGTAATCACTACAAATTTAAAAGGCAATAGAAAGGATGATCACTTAGATATACAAAATAAAAGGAGCCAAGAGGCTCAGAGCAATAATAAAAATAAAATCAACATGTGTTACAGTTTAGAACTGGAATGTCTCCCAAAGCCTTTTATGGTGAAGGCTTAAGGGTCCCTGGCTTATGGGAATACCAAGAGATGGTAGGAACTTTAGGAGGGACCTCCTAAACTGTAGGAACTTCAGGGAACTTTAGGAAAGAAGTGAGGTCTTTGGTAGTGCACCCTAGAGGGGGATTGGGGACCCCAGCACCTTCCTGTCTGCTTCCTGGCTGCCATGAGATGAGCAGTTTGCTCTGTTGTGTGCTCCTCACCAAGATGTTTTCCCTCATCACAATCTCAAATCCATGGGACTAAGCAGTCATGGTCTGAGTCCTTGAAGCTGTCAGCCAAAATAAATCTTACCTTCTTTTAAGTTGACTTCCTAGGTGTTTTGTCATAGTGACAGAAACCTTACTAGTGTACAACCTAAAACCTGGCAGGCCAGTGCCTTCTTCAAGTGTCTAAACTGTAGAGTCACATTCAGTAACTTGTGAGCTCAATTGTGAAATTCTTTAAAAACATAATGTAGGAAGGAGAAGACAAGATGACTGATCAGTGAGCAACAAAATACAAAGCCTCCCAGGAGAAACAACTCATTTGCCAGAATAAAACACCCTGGAGAGACCCAGACAGAGGGAGATGGATCCTCTTGACACAGGAAGAAATTAAAACGTAAAAAAGCTTGTCAAATACTTAGGGACTACAACTGAAAACAGCTAAAAAATTACGAGACACAGTGTTTTCGTGGTGAACCGCCAAGTTTGCACCAGCTTGAATCTGCACCAGCAGACAGAGCCGCCCAAAGTCGTTCCCACTGCCACTCACAGGAAGCGCAGCAGCACTGAAGTTAGAGGTTGGTGAGCCCAATGGAGAACAGAGAGCAGAGAGCAGAGCTGGTGAAGGGACCTTCATTGATCCATGGTCAGTGCTGGGAATGAGACCCCCTGCCACAGGAAAGGCGCGACCAAATGGGCGACATATTGGAATTGGGCAAGAGGACCCTGAAGTGGGAGTGACAGTGACTTCAGTTGGTTTCTCCCTCACAAGAGCAGATTCATGGGATTTGTTTGGACTGGGCCACACCCCTGGCTGGGACCCAATGAGCCGTCCCAAATCAATTCTCTGCACCTAGCAAGTACTGACCGTGTGAAGGCACCTGAAGTTTGGCTGGCCCAGTGGGGAGGGACAGGCAAATACAGCCATTGCTTGTACCTCAGCCACAAGAGCAGGCAGGAGAAGGCAGAGCTCCCTTGCCAGCATGCTTCAGAGAAAACATGGCCAACAGGGAAGGGGGCTGGGACCTGCCCTGCAACCTGTGTGGAGGAAGCCAGGACCATGACAGGAGACAGAGGCAGGAGGAGGCCCCCAGCCCACAACCCTGAGAACACTGAACCAGGAGAAGGAAAAACAAGGGAAACTGAGGGTGGCAAACACACAGCATCAGACATGGCTTCAATGGACATTAAGAGATATCTTCGGGACCTTGTAGACGAGCTCAAAACTGAAATATTAAATCAGGTAAAGCAGGATATAAGTAGAGTAATAAAAGAAATGCTCTCAGGAAGCATCTCCAAGAATGATACAGATGGAAGAAGGGAGGAACACAAAAAAAGGAGAGAAACATTCAGTAAACAATATAAAGAAAATATAGAATACATGAAGCAGATTCAAAGAGACTACCAGGAAATTAAAAACTCCATTGAAAACTGGCAAAATGCCTTAAAAGAAACTAAGGAGAGACTATCAAAACTTGGAGACAAGTTGGCAGTTGTGATGATGAAAGGAAAGATCTCTTAAAAATAACAAGGAAAGAGGCAGTAACAATACAAAGGCTAGAAGATGACAAGAGAATCTACAATTTAAGAATAAGAAACATGAACAAAGAAGCAGGAATACATACAGGTGAATTACAAAGG
>PVLA01016966.1:0-18920 GCA_004027455.1 Hydrochoerus hydrochaeris
TTAATGAAGGTGGTTTCTCCTCCTTCCCAGCAGTTGGCAAGAGTTGGAGATGGGTGAGCCACCTGTTGTGGGGCAGTGTAACTGCTCCCAGTGGCATAGGAGGCCACAGGCTGCAGCAGGCCCAAGGGCAGAGAAAGCCCAGGTACATTTTAAAATTTGATACTGTGAGAACCCTTTCTTATTTTATTTTTTCCTTTTTTGCTTACGTTTATTGGTACATTTCAGATATATAATAATCATATTCAGCATAGGGAATTTATACCAGAACGCTTGTGTAGCTTTAAAGATTTACAGGAACTTTTGAGCAAACTCAGCCTGCCCTTCTGTTCTGGGTAGCAAGGATTTGCCTTCCTAGTTGCCTGAGTGTTTCAGCACAAATATTTGAGGTTCACTGTGTGGTGGGCAGCACTCTGCAGTTGCCAGCTTTAGCATTAAGCCAGGAACTTTCCCCCAGGGAGTCACCTTGAGCAGATAGCTTTGCCCCATTTTTGTCTGCATTTGGTAGCCAGTGGGAGGTAGTATGAAAGACCACAGGATATACAGATGTCATTTGTGTTGTGAGTTCTCTAATGAGCTTCTGTACCATGGGCCTGGTGTTTCCCCCAGGAAGAGCTGAGAAGCACAGCTGTGAAGTCAGAGTGAAGCAGAGTTGGACTGGTGGGAAGATCCAGGGGTCACCCTCATAGTGAGTTCTAGGGAGTCACTCTGTGCCTTCCATCTGAGTGTGGTTGTGTTTTGGTGCGTGGCACCCTGCATTATAGTGCTGACCTCCACTTTGCAGAGATACTTTGGGATCTGTGTTTGGAGTGGGTGATAAAGGAACATAAGTCAAACATTTCTCAAACCAATGACATGGATGCATTTTCAGGCGCTTGATGATTTCAGCCTCAGGCAGATCTCGCTGGAGAAAACTGAGAGCCCCCCGTGCCTCAGTGCTTTCCTGTTGTCCTGAACTGAGCTGTGGCTGGCACATCCAGCTTGTCTCTGCATAGGCCCCAAACCAGGTTTGTGTTTCATGTCGAGGGTTTGGTCAACAGCTTACTTGCCATCATGCTGTGCAGGCTTCACTATGGAACCTTTTCACAAGAGGTCACCAAGAGGCCTTTGCTGAAATCAGGAGGATTGACACTGTCCTGAGCAGCTGCAGCGTGCAAATTGATAGTTCATGGAGGGCTGTATTCAGTTAAGCTTCCCAATTCAGACTGTACCATAAGCCTAGTTCACACTTGAAAGATTGGTTCTGAAATGGGTCAGCGACTGCAACAGTCTTACCATAGGGATCTACATTTCAGCTCAAGTGTTGAAATCTTGGGCCTTTTCTCAGCTTTGCAGTGTGTTAAGTGTGTGAGAGGAGAGCTGATCTCACCGTGGTCCTGAGTTGATTGTCTAAATGATCCTTTATTTGGCTGCAATGATACAGAAAGATATAAAGACAACTTGTTATACAAGGAGAATAAAGCAGTCAGAGCTTAGGCTGTGTCATTAGCTAGTTTTCTTCACAGAAATTGTTTACTGTTTGCAGTTCATTTCCTTTGTGTAGGTGGTGCTTTCAGGGCCCCCTAGTGATACTCAAGACATGAGGGGCTCTGCCATGATCCACCTTGCAGAACGTTCCATACACGTTTGAGAGGGTCAGGAGAGTCGGGGACTCTGCCCACATCCTCCTGGCAGAGGGCTCCACCCACATCTAAGTGGTCCTTCCTGGGGATCTCGGCTCATAGCCACACTGCTCAGGGTTCTCTGTATACTTTAGATAGCTGGGGTTGAGTGGAGCTCTGCTCACTTCTGTGTTGTAGGGATCCACATCCGTGTGATAAAGGTTAGGACCTCTGCTCCTATCCATGTTGTGGACGGCTCTGCAGATACCACCCATATGAGGACATAGTGGATCCTACAAAATCCACATATAGGGCTCCACATGTGTGAAATACACATTGGGCGGGACTCCACTCACATGAGATGGTGCAGAGGGAGTGGGTAACTGACAACAAGGTTGCTGTGGAGGCTTCATATAAATAAATCCCTGTTTCAATAGGGACTGGATGAGGCTCCACTCTCACCACTGTGTACCAGGCACCACCTGGGCCCCAGATGGTCAGCACAAGGGGTGCCAGTGCCCTACTCACATCCTCATTGTGCAGGACTACACTCATTCCTGGGTTCATCCACCCATGTGTGACCCACTCACATGTGCATCATACAGAGTGCATCTAGCACCCCAGAAATCAGGACATGAAGAGAGATTCTGGCCACATCCACATTTTACCAGGTGTCCTCATGCACTGCAGGAGGTCAGCTCCCAGGGTTTCTGCCCACAGTGTGGTTCTAAGGGCCCCACACTTGCCTGAGTTGGGCAGCACAAGAATATGCTGCTCAGAATCATATTCAGAAGCAGTGAGGAAATACCTTAGTGCTACTTACCTGAGATGGTAGGGACATGGGTTGATGGTGCTAATGTGGATATTTTAGAGGTCTCCACAGGTAGCTTTGGTGGTCATATGTTGAAAGCCCCAGGCTACATCCTTCTTGGGACCATGGGTTACGCACATGGGAGATAAGCAGGAGCTCTGATTCTGCACTCAGATAAGGTCAGCAGGACTTACAGGCTGTAATCACGTCTGGACACATTTGCACTAGTTTGTCAGGACACAGGAGGGTGCAGGTCACCTCTAGGTTTGTACAGGGCTACGCAGCTGCCTGAGATGGTGAGCCTGTGTGTGTGTTGGTGTCTGTGTTGTATTATGTGTGTGCATGTGGGGGTATCTTAGATGTGCTGCACATACTCACCTTGCAGACAGTTCTACACATGCATGAGGGATTCAGGATATTGGCGACTCTTCACAACTTTGCTGTAGAGGCCTCTACATGTGTGTGTGATCATCACCACAGGCAGGTGGCTCTGATCACTACCACACTGCAGAAAGTTAACAATTCTGAGATGGTAAGGAAAAGGTGACGTTACTGTCCTGTCCATGGGGAACAGGACTCTGTATGAGAAACGGACTCACCTTGGTTGTGCTTTCCTGTTGTGGAGGGTCCACATGTGCCCTGATTGGCAGGACGTGGAGAGCTTCTCTACCATCCATGTTGCTGAGCTGCTCACAAATGCCTGAGTCTGTCAGGACCCATGGGGTGTGGCCCTGCTCACATGTGCACTACACAGGCTCCCCATGTGCTTTGAAGTTCAGTTGCAGTGTAAGAGGAGGCCGCTGTCCACTTTCACCTAGTAATTGCTTGAGAAGAGCCTGATGTGGTGCACACTTGGGCTGCTCTGGCCTGGTATGGCTGGTCAGTGGCTCAACACAAAGGCATGATGTAGTCCAGGCACAAAGAGAGGCTGTTTCTGAAGTCACTTGATAGGGAGCTCACAAACTCCTCAGGCTGTCACGATGTGATGGAGCGTTTCTCTTACTGCAGGATGCAGGTGTCTGGAGCTGTCTGAGAGATTCAAGACACTGGCCTTGCAGAGGGCTCACAGTCACAGCAGAAGTTTGCACAGGGGAAGTATGTTCACATCCGCGTTGTCTAGGTCTTCATATACATGGAGCAGTAAGAACCACCTAGCTAGTCTGAACTGCAACGTGAGGTTGTCTGGACAGGAGAGGGCACTGACCGCAGAGTGTGTTGTAAGGGCTTGACAATAGTCTGGGATGGTTATTGTGAGTGTGGGCACCCAGTGCCCAATGCCAGGTAGAGGGTTGCACATAGGCCTGAGGCATTGATGAAATGGGCTACTATGTATGTGCTGCATGTTGCAAGGGCCCCACCTGCATGAGATGAGCTCCATTCTCACACAGCTCTGCTCACCTCTGTGTTGTAGAAGGTTTGCACCTACCTGAGAGGGTCAGTCAGCTAATGGTGGACTTCTCACCTTCACCCTGTAGAGGACTCCATGCATTATACAGATGTCTGGGCATGTGGGGCTCTGCTTGCCTTCTCTTTGTAGTGGGGCCACACATGCCTGGATTGTTGGTGTATGGAAGGACTTTGTCCACATTCATGCTGTCCAGTGTTCCAACAGTGCCTGAGTTTGTGAGGACACTGGGGAACCTCTGCTCACAGTCACATCCTGCAGGGCCCCACACATGCCTGAGTTGTTCAGGACAGTGAGAGGCTCTGCTCACATTCACTTTAGGGGCTGAGTGCACACTCGTGTTTAAGACAAGGGCAAGGCTCTGGTCACATTCACTTTGTGCAGGGCTCCACATATGCCTGAGGTACTCAGGACATTGTGGCTGCTGGGGGTTTGTCGCTCTCTGCTTACAGTCAAGTTGTGCAAGGCTCAGTGTACAGCCTTGGTGGCCAGGGCATGGACATGGGGAGCTCTGTTTAGCATCACATGGTACAAGATTCAACAAAAGCCTGAGGACATGGGGTTGGGTTCTTATTCACATATATGTTTTATGGTGACCCACGCTCCAGGGAGGAGGAGGACAGAGGCAATGGCTGTGCTTCCATGTTCTCTGTTCAGAGACCCACACACAAGCTCTGTGGTGGGGATCCAGGTCCTTGACTCACAGTCTCAGTGTGCAGGGCTACATACAGGCAGAAAGTGGGTGAAAAGTGGGGTTCTCTGCCATCCTCCACACAGCTGAGGAATCCATTTAGCTGATTGGGTACAGAGAGTGAGGCAGTGCTCACATTTGTTTTGAAGAGTGAATATTCTCTGCCATGAGTTGAGAAGTTGAAGACATAGCAAGCTCGGTTCACCCCCTCCTCTGACAGAAGTGTCCAACCCTGAGACAGTCAGCAAACAGTTGGGTTGCACATTTCCACCTTGTCCAGAGGTTTCCCAGTTGCCTGTGGTTGTCAGATCACGAACTGTCTGTGCTCACATTCTGCTGGTTGTGCTTTTCAAACAGGCCTGTGGTTGTTAGGACGTGGTATGGCTCTGCTCACAGTCTAGATGCACAGGTTTTCCCCCAGCACTGAGGATATGGGGTAGCTTTGTTCACATTGACGTGGAGGAGGGCTGTAGACCCTTGAGAGCTGATCACCTTGTGTTGAGTTTTGCTGGTCACACCGATGTGGTAGCAATTTTCTGCAGGTCTTCATTTGTCCAGAATTGGTGCACCACTTGTTGATTCCTCCTTGTATATTGTTCCATGCATGATGGCGACACACATGTCATGTTTGGGCTCCTCTAGTTGACCTTGTAAAGGACACTCAAAGCAGTGCTGGTCAGTAGATGGAGGATCTCTAAACACTTCTACATTCTACAGGACTCCAGCAGTGCCTGAGGTCGTCAAGACATAGTGGAGTGGCCCTGCTTGCATCTGTGGTGAGCAGTGTTACACAGAGGGCTGGGATAGGAGAAGAGTGTGTGTGCTCACCACCCTTTCATGGAATCCACCCCATGAGGCAGGTGGCTGGATTGATGTTGACACTGCATAAGTCATGAGACAAGTCTTGGTTGTTGGGCCATGCTTGGTGTTGAGATCAAGCTTGGTGTTTTACAGGTTCTCTACACTTCTGTTGCTCAGGGTGATGCAAGCAGCCCAGCTCACATTTCGTAAAGAAGACAGCCCCATCTGCAGCCAGTTTTTCAGGTCCATCAGGGGACGACCACCTTGCACAGGGATCACAATAGCATTAGCAATAGGTACACTGTAGTGGGACTGGTGTCCGTGTCCTTGTCTGCAGGATTCTGCTTATGTCTGTGTTGGCTCAGCTTTGTCTGCCAAAAACCACATGGTGGAAAGATTTTGATCTTTGTTCTACCAAACCCATGTCTGTCTTCCACCTTGTAGTATCACATACCTGGGTCTAAGTGAGGTCAGTGAGCCTGAGAGTCTTGTCTGAAGCAGTGGTTTCCAAGCTTGTTGACCCCTGGTGTTGTGAGCCTTGCTGAAGGTTAGGATGAGCTTGGATTCTGGCCACATGAGATGCACCATCTAAGTGGAATGAACAATAAGGAACAGTTGCTTTAGTGGTTTAAGGAGAATCTTTCAGGACACTAAATTTAGTAAATGCTGCCCCTTTAAGTTTAAAAACAATTTTTTTTATTTTAAAGAGAACAAAATAAAAGAGGACAGATCTAAGCAGATCAGAACAGAACAATTAAGTAACACAGCACTTCAGAACAAGACAATTGGCTATTAACTGGAGCTATCATAATGTCTCTTTCTTTGAAATAGTTGAGCTTAGCTTTACACAAAATATTGCCAAATATAACAAAATAGAATAAAACCACTCAAGAGCATGAAAGTGTTGCAAGGCATTCTGAACCAAATAACCGAAGATGAACAATGGCTACTATGTTATGTCATTTTCCATAAAAAATTTGTTTATACTATCATACACATTAAAATCCAATAAGACACAACATGATAGAACCAATGGTAATAGAAAAACAAAAGCATGTAGGACTTCAGAGCTAGATGATATCAAATCAACCATGGATGCCATATTGTCTTTTCTTCAAAGTAACTATTCATACCATCATGTGTATTAAGATCAAACAAAACAGAATAAAACCATTCCAACCAATGAATGAAAACATAAGGCTTCAAGGCAATATAATGGTGAACCAACATTACCATAAAACATTCTGTACTCTTACTATTTCTTATACTAGGGAGACTATAAGGTATTTATACATGTGACTTTGATTTATTTCACTTAAGAGTATGGATTTAAGTTGCATCCATTTATTTATAAATATCTCAATGTGATCATTCTTTATAGCTGAGTAGTGCTCCACTGTATAAAAGTAACATGATTTTTTATTCATTCCTCAGTTGATAGTCATTTAGGTTGTTTCCAAGATCTGGCTATTAGAAATTGTGCTGCTATCAACATGGGTGCGCATATATCACTGTGGTAAGATGTTTTCAGTTCTTCAGGGAATATGCCTAAGAGTGGAATAGGTGGGTCAAATGGGACCTCCAACCCCAGCTTTCTGAGGAATCTCCAGATCAACCTCCACAGTGGTTGCACCAGTCTACACTCTCACCAAAAGTGCGGAAGAGTTCCTTTTTCCCCACAGCCCCTCCAGCATTTGTTGTTGATAGTTTTGTTGATCCTGGCCATTCTTTCTGGTGTGAGATGGAATCTCAGTGTGGTTTTAATTTGCATTTCTCTAATGACCAATGATGATGTGCATTTTTTCATTTATTTATTTGTCATTTGTATTTCTTCATCTGCGAATTGTGTGTTCATCTCAGATGCCCATTTTTGGATTGGGACTTTGAATTTCAGGGGTCTGATCTTTTTAATTCTTTATAAGTTTTAGATAAAAGCCCTTTGTCTGAGGGAAAGTTCACTAAGATTTTTTTCCCAGTGTGTGGGTTTTCTTTTCACTCTGTTGGAGATTCCTTTGGACATGCAGAAACTCTTTAATAAGACGTGATGCCAGTTTTTGATTCTGGGAAGTATTTCCCATGCAGTTTGGTTCTCGTTCATGAATTCTCTACCAACCCCTATGTCTTCAAGATTTTCACCTACTTTATCTTGCAAAAGGTTTAGTGTTTCTGTTTTAATATTTAGATCTTTGATCCATTTAGATTTTAGTTTAGTACATGGTGACAGGCATGGGTCTAATTTTAATTTTTGGCATATGGAAAACCAGTTTTTCCAGCACCATTTATTAGACTATCTTTCTTCCAGGGAACATGCTTGGCCCCTTTATCAAAGACAAGGTGGCTGAGTGTGTTCGTAGTTGTATTTGTATCTTCTAGTCTATTCCACTGATATTCAGGTCTGTTTTTATTCCAGTACCATGTTGATTTTATTACAGTAGTTTGTAGTATAACTTCAAGGCAGGGATTGTGATGCCTCCTGCCTTGGCTTTGCTGCCTAGACTTGCCTTTGCTATTCTAGGTCTCTTCTGCTTCCAGATGAATTTTAGCAGTGATTTCTCTAGATCTATGAGGTATGTCAGTGGTATTTTCATTGGGATTGCATTGAATGTGTATAACAATTTTGGGAGAATGGCCATTTTCATAATATTTATTCTTCCTATCCATGAACAAGGGATATCTTTCCATTGACTGAGGTCCTCTTCAATTTCTTTTTCAGGGTATTATAATTTTCCCTGTACAACTCTTTTACATCTTTCATTAGATTAATTCCTAAGTATTTCAGTTTTTTGGATCCTAGTGTGAAGTGTGTGGCTTCTCTTATTTCTCTCTAGGTGATTTTGTTGCTAGTGTATAAGGATGCTATTGATTTTTGAGTATTGACTTTGTATCCAGCTACAATGCTGAATTTATTTATTATATCTAGGAGTCTTTCAACAGAGGTTTGGGGGTCTTCTATGTAGAGTATCATGTCATCTTCAAATAATGATAATTTAACTTCTTTTCCTATCTTTACTTCTTTTATTTCTCTCTCTTGTCTAATTGCTCTGGCTAGTATTTTCAGTACTATGTTGAATAGGAGTGTTGATAAGGGACATCCTTGTCTTGTGCCTGATTTCAAGGCAAAGGCTTTCAGTTTTGGGCCATTTAATATGACACTGGCTGTTGGTTTGTCATAGATGGCCTTTATCATATTGAGGTAAAGACCATCTATTCCAATTCTCTGTAAGGTTCTTATCATGAATGGGTGTTGGATCTTATCAAAAGCTTTTTCTGCATCTATAGAAATGATCATGTGATTCTTACTTTTGGCTCTATTGATATAGTGGATTACATTTATTGATTTACATATGTTGAACCATCCCTGCATGCCTGGGATGAATCCCACTTTGTCATGTGGTGTATAATCTTCTTGGTGATTTGCTGCATCCTGTTTGCCAATATTTTATTGAGAATTTTTGCATCTATGTTCATTAGGGAGATTGGCCTATAGTTCTCTTTTTTAGTTGGGTCTTTCTCAGGTTTTGGTACTACAGTGATATTTGCTTCCAGGAATGACTTAGGGAGAATTGCTTCCCTTTCAGTTTCATTAAAGAGTTTGAGGAGTGTCAGCCTTAAATCTTCTTTGTGTTTCTTGTAGAATTCTGCAGTGAATCTGTCTGGGCCTGGGCTCTTCCTTGTTGGTAGGGACTTGATTACATTTTCAATTTCATTAATAGAAATTGGGTTATTCAGCAGTTTTACATCTTCTTGATCCAGCTTTGGTGGTTCCTATGTTTCTAGGAATCTGTTCATGTCTTCTGTGTTGTTGAACCTATAAGAGTAGAGGTTTTTGAAATGGTTGTTGATGATCTTCTGTATTTCCACAGGGTTGGTAATTATTTAACCTTTTTCATTCTGTATTGCATGAATTTGAGTGTTTTCTTTGCTTTTTTAAATTAGATTGGCTAGGGACTTATCAATTTTATTTATTCGTTCAAAGAACCACCTCTTTGGTTCATTGATTCTTTCTATTGTTTTCTTAGTCTCTACTGCATTAATTTCTGTTCTGATCTTTACAGTTTCCCCCCTTCTTTTGGCTTTGGGCTTGGCTTGCTCTTCTTTGTCTAGATGTTTGAGATGTACTATCAGGTTGCTTTTTTGTGTTCATTCTGCTTTCCTAATATGGGAACTCAGTGCAATAAATTTTCCTCTGAGGACTGCTTTAATTTCAGGTCACAGGTTCTGGTAAGTTGTATTTGTATTTTTGTTTGCTTGTAGATATTGTTTAATTTCTTCTTTAATTTCCTCTGTGACCCACTGATTACTCAAGAGTGTATTATTTAATTTCCAAGTTTTTGTGGGATTTTTGCAGTTGCTTTTATCATTAATTTCTAGTTTCATGACACTATGATCCGATAACATGCATGGAATAAATTCAGTTCTTTTGCATTTACTTAAATATGTTCTGTGGGTTAGTATATGGTCTATTTTAGAGAATGTCTCATGGGCTTCTGAGAAGAATTTATATTCTGATGTTGTTGGATGGAAAACTCTGTATACGTCTATCAAATCCATTTGTTCATAGGTGTGATTCAGTTCTGTTATTTCTTGCTGATTTTCTGTCTAGTTGATCTATCCCTTTTGTCTGTGGTGTGTTAAGGTCTCCTGTTATAATTGTGTTATTACTTATTTGGTTTTTCATTTCTGATACTACTTGCTTTGTGTAGTTCAGTGCTCTGGAATTTGGTGCATATATTTTTAAGATTGTTATCTCTTCGTCTTGCAGTTTTCCTCTAACTAGTATAAAGTGACCTTCTGTCTCTCTTGGGACCATTCTTGGTTTAAAGTTCACAGAATAGCTATCACCACATTTTTTTGAGTTCGTGTTTCATGGAGTATTGTTTTCCACCCTTTGAGTTTCAGTCTGTGAGTTTCCTTTTGGGTTAGATGGGTTTCTTGTAGATAGTATATGGTTGGATGTTGTTTCTTGATCCATTCTGCCAGTCTGTTTCTTTTAATTGGTGAGTTGAGACTATTTACATTAATGGTTCTAACCGTCCTATATTGGTTTATTGTTGACATGTTATCTTTTTTATGTTGTATCTTAACTTGCCATTCTTTTTAATGGTCTGTCTTGCTTAGTGGTTTTTTCCTATGTGTATCTAGAATGTCTTTAAGTATTCTTTGTAGGTTTGGTTTGGTGATCATGAAGTTCTTCAGCTGTTCTTTGTCATGGAAGGATCTTATTTCTCCATCCATTTTGAAGGACAGTTTTGCAGGGTACATCAGTCTAGGTTGGACATAGTTTTACTTTAGGATCTGAAACACTTCACTCCATGTTCTTCTTGACTTCATTGTTTGTGTTGAGAAGTCTGCTGTGATTCTGATAGGTTTTCCTTTATAGGTGATCTGTCTTTTCTCTCTAACAGCTTTTAATATTCTGTTCTTATGCTGGATTTCTGGGATGGTGATTATTCTACGTCTGGGTGTAGTTTTGTTTTGGTTATGGCTATTTGGAGTTCTATATGATCACTCATCTGTGTGTCAGTTTCCATACTCATGTTTGGGAAGTTTTCAGCTATTACTTGTGTAAATGGCCTCTTGATATCATTTGTGTTGTTCCCTTCTTTTTCATTTATCCCTATAAATCTTATATTGTTTTTCTTTGCATCATCTTGCAGCTGTTGGATTGTTATTTCCTGATTTCTTGTTATTTTTAGAAGATCTTTCCTTTCCTGTTCACTAGCTGTAATCTTATCTTCAAGGTCTGAGATTCTATCTTCACTTTTATTGAGGCAGTTTTTGCAACTTTCAGTAGAGTTTTTGATTTCCTGTATATCTCTTAATCTGCTTCATGCATTCTGTTTGTTTCTTAAACTGTTCATTTAGGGATTCTATCATTTTGTTTTGTTCCTCTAATTTTTTTAGCTGTGTCTACGTTGGATGCATTCAGTATTTCTTTCACTACTTTTAGCATTTGTTCTTTTACCTGGGAGATTATTTCTGATTTGAGATCCCTCATAGCTTCCTGTATTTGCTTCTTTATTTCAGTTGATATCATTTCAGGTATTTCAGGTGTATGGCTAGTATTTTCTTCTATGTACATGATTCCTAGGCTTTCTTGGGATGGGCTGGACTTTGAGATTGCATTTTGGTCTTTCATTTTGTCATTCTCCTACATTTCCATGTTTCCAGCAATGTTCCAAAGCTTTCCCTGGATGTGTTGGAAATCATCTCCTGCACCCTCTTCTACTGGGATCCACATGGTTTTGGCTCCCCTCTCACAGTGGGCCTGGCTTCCCTGGTTGAAAGAAGGTCACTGGGAGTGGTCTACTCAAGCCCACTGAGGCTCTGGAGCCTAGTCCAGTGTCCTAAGGGGGCTGGGTGGGCACCCAGCCACCGGGATTGATGGTCCCAAACTTTTCCCAGGCCTGCCCTGTTGAGCTGCAACTCACCTTGATGCGGCCACATGGGCCTGGCTCCCCTTTCAGCAGGCCTGGCTCCCCTGGTTGAATGAAGGTCACTGGGCATGGTCCAGTCAAGCCTGCCAAAACTCTGGAGCCTAGTTCAGTGTCTTAAGGGGGCTGGGTGGGCACCCAGCTGCAGGATTCATCGTCCTAAACTTTTGCTGGGCCTGCGCTGGAGAGCTGCAACTCACCTCAAGGTGGTGGCCTCTGTCCCTTTAGGTTTTACTGTAAGAAAAGCAGGTTTATTTGACCTGAAGGCCAGACATGCTTTGGAGGTACTCAGGAATATTTTGTGAGAGTCATCCTTCCTGAGCAGTGCTGGAATCCTACAGAAACTCCCTTCAGTGGGGTGGGTGTGTTGGTCAGTGGCAGAGCACTTGCCTCACATACCCAAGGTCCTCAGTTCAGTAGCCAGTATTACCATCAATACAAAACACCACACAACACCTCTCAGAAGAATGACAGAATTGTTTTACTTACTGAGGTTTACTAAGTTAAACTGTAAGTCTAGAGCAGGTCACTCGTGGTTTTTATTTTATAATTCTCAGGGGTTAACGAAGTGTACTGAAAGAGAGGAGTAGTAAATTGTGTTAAAACCTTGTGTGGTGGTGCATGTCTGTAATCCCAGTTCTCTAGAAGTCTGAAGAGAATCAACAGGTGGAGCCCACTCTGCACAAAATAGTGACTTTGTGATACCCTGTTCAAAACAAAACTGTAGAGCAGATGAGAGAGAGCCCTGAGGTTATTCCCTAGTACCACAAAAGCCAAACCAAACTATTTGATTATAGAAATTAACTTCATCATGGTAACAATAACTAGGACAATGTCATCATGCATAAAACTACTTGTTATATAGCCAAAAGAATGATTTTGTAATGCTTAATAGAAATATAGATTTTTTAATATCGTTACTCCTGCATCCCATTAGTCTATGTCTTTGCCTAATAATGCAAGTTTCCCACTTCTGTTCAGCAAATCTCAAGTTTATGTGCAGGACTCACATGGTACAATTATAGAAACTGGGAGAAATGTTAATACTCACAGATATTTTTCCCTCTGGACAATCCAAACCAAAATGAACCTTAGAATGATATGATGAACATTTTACAATCGCCAGTCTGTCTGCTGTAGGAGGTGGAGGAGTGATTAGAGGAAGAAGATAAAAATGAGACCTTCCCAGGCTGTTGGAGTGACCAGGTGAGGGGTCAGTGGCCTGGAGCAGGTGAGTGGCAGCAGAAGTGAGAGGATCCTCTTGTGTCCTATTGGTAGCATTTGCAGAGAGAGAGACGCCTTGCATTTCCTAGTGCTACTGACTGGGGTGCCACATTTGAGGTGTTCATTACGTGACAGTGTAGAGAACCTACGGAGGGAAGTGGATGTGCTGGTTGGGAGTTTCTGGAGAGTGAGGCTTAAGGCGGAACACAGGTGTCATCACCAGTCAGACAGAAAGTTGTGGTATGGCGACATACTGTAGCAGAATGAGCCAAGAGGAAGGAAAACCACACAGGTAGGAAAAGATGTGGACATTGTAGTGTTTGCCTGAGATGAAGATCTAGAGAACATTAACACTGGGGGAAAAATTGCGAGGTTAGAATCTCAGACATCAGTAACAGTGTCCAACAAAATAGGGAGTTAGGCATTCTTTCTTAAGATAATAAAATGTATATATCTCACAAATGATCACGGAATGTGGCATTGGGATGGGATATAAAGCTAATGCAGTACTCGGTGACCTCCAGTACATTAAACAATGGTCACAGGATGATAACAGAAGAGAAGATCCAATTACAGTCAGTAAGGTATTTAGGAACAAACTTGCAGCATCTGCAAGACCCATAAACTCACATAGAAACAAGAAGTACACTCAAATCAATGAAAGATGATCCATATTCTTGGAAGACTCAATATTGTGAAGTTGTCTATTTTCCCTCAGTTAATTTATAGATATTATATGTACCCAAGAACTATAATAGGAAGTTGACCTGCATCATTTCTTTGTATTCTGGGTACCAGAACTTTCTGATAACTTAGTTTCAAATGTTTTCCCCTGTTCTGAGAACTGTCTTTTCATGGCCTTGGTGGTGAATGTTGATGTGCAAAAGTTAAAAGAAATTATTTTTGCAGTGTTAGTGATAGATCTCATATCAGGCACAGAACTACCACTGAGCAACCTCTCTACCTTCAGGAGTTTTATTTTTGGTGGAGCTCAGTTTTATGTATTTCTTCTTTTGTTAAATATAGCCTAAGAAATCATTGCAAAAACAAAGATTATGAAGATTTACCCCAAAATCTTTTTCCAAGAGTTTCACTGTTGTAGGTCCTACATGTGTATGTTTGATGTCTTTTGAGTTCATTTTTGTATACAGTGTGAGGGAGGTTTCCAAATTCTTCCTTTACGTGTGGCTGTCTGGTTATCACAACACCCTTTTTTGTCCTTTTGATAGGTCCTCACAAAGCATAATAGAAAATGTAAAGATACTTTCCTATCTAGAAAGAAGACTAGAAAACTCAAATTTTTGTCTCTCCAGTTACCTTAAAGCTCTGCATGATAGCCCCTCAAGAACTTTATGTATTGCAAGGTTTATCAGTCCTAAATGTTCCCAGTCTATATCATTCTCTTAAAAGAGTTTAGGACACCAAGATAAAAGTGAAAGAATTTTTAGGGTTTATACATTTAAAAACCCTATTAAGACTCTCAACTTTTAAGCAAAATGATGTTGTAAGGTGTTCTACCACAAAGCCCAGATTTCTCCACAAAAGGTCACATATCTGATATAAATTGTAACTCTAAGACAAAGACAGTTGTTCTCAAGGAAAACACAATTTGCTGTTTAGCCCCCTGCCCCAGAGTCCAAATAACAATGGACAGCTTTCTTGGCAATGGCAGGATCCTACCACATATAGATACCCCTTTTTGGGATAAATGCCAAAGCATGATATCAGGCAACATGAAGGCCATAAAGTGAACCCTTAAAATGGACATCAGCTGTTCTAGATGCATTTAAAACCTTAAAACAGGCCTCGAGATATGCTCCTGCATTAGAAGTTACCATTCACATTCCAGTTACACAGCAAATTGCCAAGACACTGAGAGTTAAATATCATCTCCACACTGCATGGAAACCCTAATAATAATAAAAAAAATATTGAAAGGGCCAATCAAACTCTCAAATAAACCTTAGCCAATTTGTACCAAAACACCCAGTATAAGTGGATAGATCTCCTTTCCAGTGGCATTAATGAGACCCTCAAAACCAAACTTAATCTCAGTACATTTGAGATACTTTATGGGAGGCCCTTTTTGACATCTGATCTGCTCACTCACACTAAAACCTCCCAACTCCTTCCACATGGAACCCGTTTAGAAACTTTCCAGCAAGCTCTTCAGGAACATAAAAATAAGTTTCTTACACTCCCAGAGACTAACAATAATTGTCAGCCTGTTATGGTTTGTGTCTTGATGTCCCTTTAGAGCCTCATGCTGTCATGGGGCAGACCTTTTGAAGGTGACTAAATCCAGAGTCTGTGATTGGTTCATTAGCTAGTGGTGGATTTATTGTATGAATCCTACACCCACCCTAGCACAGGTAGCCTGTATACAATATAAGGGTGGGAAAGAGGCTTGCTTTTTTTCTTTTACTTTTTTTACTTTTGGTATTTTCTTCCACTATGAACTGTTGCCCTGTCCCATGAGCCACCCTGCCATGGACTCAGCTGATTATGGACTGAAAGCGCCACAAACTGTGAGCTAAATAAACATTTCCTTTCTTACCTTTGGGTGTGAGGTATTTTGTTTCATCAATGAAAGAAAAATAACCATGACATAGTCCAAAGTCCATCCTGGTGATCAGGTCCTAAGAAAGACCCCAAAAGAGGGAGGACCCCAGGACTAACTCTTGCTCAAAGGAAAAGGCCATTGCGATACTCCATCAACCACTCCTTCTGCCCTTAAGATACAGGGAATAGTTAGATTCACCTCTCTACAATAAAACTCAAGCCACCTAAAACACCAAAAAATCAAAACAGAACAAAAATTGGTGAGGGGGAGCGACAAAAAGCTTTCTAAACCTGTAAACCAGTAGACAACTTCATCGTTTCAAAACAAAGAACAAAAAACTCCCAGCTACTCTGGTGAACCAAATAAAACAGTTTGCTTCCTCTAAATCAACTGTGTGAATAATCTCACTATTGTCTTGTTTACCATACTTAAGGTCCCTATTCCAAGTTACCACATCTTTTGGCTTTTTTCTGTTTCTTTAGAGATCATACTAGTTTTGTTATATAGTAAATATAATAAACGTTATTATCTAATGATAATAAACAACAACTTATTTTATGAGACCTTAAAGCTAATCCCATCTTTGTGCAATCAGTAGCCAAAAGGAGACAGACAGCCTAGACAATGCTGCCCAAAATATGGCCTTCCTTCAAGACCAGATGGACTCAGTTGGAGCAACATTATAGGGGGCTACATCTCCTAACAACTAAAATAAGGTGCTATATTCATCCCTAAAAACAGTTCTTCTTTTGTCAATCAATCTATAATAACTTTAAAAAAAACACAGCACAAAAACTGACTGACCAACTGGACATGATGGCCCAAGCTTCTAGGCCCAACACTCACGAAGCTAAAGAAGGTAGATCACTGAAAATTTAACAACAGTCTGAGCTACATAGTGAGTTTAAGTCCAGCCTGATTTACATAATGTATCCAAAGAAAAAAAACCAAAGCAAAACCAAAAAAACAACCTAATAAGCGAACAAAAACTAACTGGACCTTGTTTCCAAAATCCCTTTTTAAAAAACTAAGTCACACAGGCCCTGGGAAAATATCTACAATCTTTCAGATACAGGAAGGATATATGTCCCCTCATGGATCATTTGACTGATGGCAAGTCTGTCACCAGTTGATTGGCAGCCTCTAACCACAACCATTATGTCCATGCTGTCTTTCCTAATGGATCAGAACAGTGTTTGGCATCTGGTATGTGACTAATGATCAAGAAAGGGAATTGAAAGCCATGTACATTCACAAGAAAGGGACAGGGGGTCATATTTATTGCCTTATCTACGGTTGACTCCTATTTGCTGTTACAGTCTGTAAGTGAGCAGTGTCCAAATGGGCTGTGTCTAAAGGAACATCATCTGACTTGACATCCAGTGACCGGCCATACTGATGACAGTGTGCTGGTCAGATCTGGTTCAGAGCAGATGACAAGCACTCTGGAGGACCTGGCAGGACATGTGTGTGTCAGAGAGGAAGCTGTGAACCCTTGAGCTTCAGTGTTGAGCTGCTTAAGTGAAGCCTTTTATGTGCAGTGGACAAGAAGGAACAGTACGTCCACCTTGTGTTGTCAGACCACATCATTCTCATGTGGCTCTGGTTATGCCCACCTCTGCTTGACCCCTCATGCTGTGTGCACTGACCTTGTCAATAGGAGACAGCAGCAATGAAGGGAAGTTATTTTTGAGATGAGGTTGAGAAGAGGCTGTACTTTCATGTATACCCCTTCTTGTCCACATGGAGTGACACCATGTGCCAAGATTGGAGAGGTCCTTGGTATTCTGGCAGGGGGGCCTGAAGCCCTCAGTCCAGTGCTCTTAGAGGAATGAATCCTAGTACCTGAGTGAGTGTAGGGAGTGGATGGTCAGAGAGCAACCTCCAGATGCAACTATAGCTCAGGCAGACATTCTGACTACACCTTGGTCTGTGACAGACCGGGTGAGAAAGGCACAGAGCCAAGCTTCCCCTGCAGTCCTGACCCAAGAGCTGGAAGAAAACAAGTGTTCTGCATTGTTAAATTTTGTTTTCATTTGGGATGCAGAAATGGAACATAAGTAGTTTTTTACCATTAAGTGGGAGTGTTGCTTCTGCTTAGTGCCTTTAGATTTTAGAGGTCACCTATGTCATCTTTCATATGGCCACAATTAATTTGTTGGGTAGTCTTGATGTCTGATTGACTGATTGAATAACAGGTTGAGTGCAGTAGTAGCGATTGAACCCAAGGAGTGCTGAGCCTCAACATTACCTCTTTTTTTGTTTTTCATTTTGAGACAGGTCATGTGTAGTTGCCCAGTCTAGCCTTGAACTTGACAATCTCTCATCTCAGCCTGCTGAGTAGCTGAGATTACAGGTGTGCACCACCAAATCTAGCTGATTTTGAGTTCTGAGCAGTCTCTGCAGTACTTTGGGCCTGTATGCAGGCCACCTTGAATTTGCAAAACACAGTGTCACATGTATGCAAATACCAAGAGGCCTTGTGTTTTGGAGTGAAGCCAGGGATTCTGCCATGCAGGATCAGCTGCTATGCAGGGAGAGCTGTGTGTTACTGGCCCTGCAGAGAATGAGACCCTGACCATTGGACCTCATAATGACAAGTGACTGAAGATGCCTGTTGTGACTCATGAGTTCAGTGTCCAGTATGAGTGGATCGTTTACCAGTGCACTGTGCAAGAAAACCATACATTTTTTTCCTGATTTTCTACAGTGTTCCTTTCCCTAGGTGTGGTGACACATGTGTCTAATCGCAGCCCTCATTAGGCTGAGACAGGAAGATATGGAGTTAAAGGCCAGCCTGGACTACACAGCAAGACTTTTGTCTCAAAAAAAGAATAAAAAAGAAAACAGTTGCCATTTTGGGTACACAGCTAATTTCTATGGGGTGCTGGATGTAATCCATAAACAATTATAATTTGCAGCAAGCTCTATCACATTCCAGAATTTGCTTTTTTTCCTGTTACCTATCTAGTGGTACCAGTAATAAATCCTGACTCACAGAAACATAGTTTTAGATGTTCAGGTGAATTTTATTAAGACTTCTAAGCTCTAGCCTACTACTGCTTTCAATTCCCCACTACTCTGCAGCTTTTCCCAGTCCCAACCCACAGATGGGAACTGTCTTTCCAGTCCCTAGAGCCACAGGCCTGTCAGAGTCCCTGCTCAGGACTTCACCATCTCAGCTGCCCCTTCCAGAACCTGGAAGGATCCTGAGTGAAAATGGCCCTAAATGTCAGGCTAACATTCCTCAGTTCTCTTTCTCTTCTGATTGTTGGCTTTGTAATACTTTACTCCTAAAGTAACACTGATGCCATAAGCCAGGATTTGCTTTTCCTTTCCTTTCCCTTTCTTTCACCTTGCATCCCATAGGAGAATGAGCCCAGAATTAATTCT
>PVLA01016967.1:0-18917 GCA_004027455.1 Hydrochoerus hydrochaeris
CACTAGAGACACAATATGATAATTATAAATATGATTCTTATTTATTTCACTAATGAGGATAGTCTCAAGTTGTCTCCATTTACCTATGAAGGCCTCAAGATCATCTTTTTAATAGCTGAGTAATATTAAATTGTATAAAAATGCCACACTTTTTTCATCCACTCGGCAGTTGATGGGCATCTTGGTTGTTTCCAGGACTTAGCTATCATAAATTGTGCCGCTATGAATGTGGGCATGCATATATCACTGTAATATGAACTTTTCAGTCCTTCGGGGAAAATACCCAGGAGGCGAATAGCTGGATTAAATGGGGCTTCCAATCTGAGTTTTCTGATAATTCTCCATATAGATTTCCATAATGGTTTCACCAGTCTACATTCCCACCAACACTGGACGAGTGCTCCTTTTTCCCTGCAGCCTCGCCTACATTTGTTATCAGTTCCTTTCTTGATGGCTGCTATTCTTTCCGGAGTAAGGTGGAATCTCAGTGTCGTTTTAATTTGCATTTCTCTAATGACCAGAGGTGGTGAACAATTCTTCATATATTTATTTGCCATTTGTATATCTTTCTTTGAGAACTGTGTATTCATCTCAGATGCCCGTTTTGGAGAGGATCTTTGAATTTGGGGAGCTTGATAATTTTCAATTCTTTATATGTTCTGGACACAAGTCCTTTGTCTGAGGGATTGCTGGCTAAAATTCTTTCCCACTCTGTGGGTTTTCTTTTCACTCTGTTGGTGATTTCCTTTGAATTGCAGAAACTTTTCAATAATATGAGATCCCATTTCTTGGTTCTTTGAAGTGTTTCCCTTGCAGTTTGCATTTTGTTCATGAATTGCCTGCCTACCCCTATGACTCCAACAATTCTACCTACCTTGTCTTCCAGTAGATTTAATGTTTTTCTTTTAATCTTTAGGTCTTTGATCCATTTGGACTTTAGTTTTGTGCATGGTGATAGGCTTGGATCTAGTTTCAGTCTTCAGCATTTGGAGAGCCAATTTTTCCAACACCAATTATTAAAGAGAATATCCTTCTTCCAGTGGACATATTTGGACCCTTTGTCAAATATCAGGTGGCTGAGTGTATTTGTAGTTGTGTTTACATCTTCTAATCTGTTTAGTTGATCCACAGGTCTATCTCTTTGCCAGTAACAAGCTGATTTTATCACTGTGACTTTATAGTACTGTTTCAAATCAGGAATTGAGATGCCTCCTGCCTTGTTTTTGTTGTCTAGGATTGCCTTTGCTATTCTAGGTTTCTTCTGTTTCCAAATTAATTTTAGTAGTGTTTTATCTAGATCTGTGAGGTATGCCCATGGTATTTTGATTGGGATTGCATTAAATCTGTATATCAGTTTTGGGAATATGGCCATTTTCAAAATGCTGTTTCTTCCTAACCAAGAACAAGGAATATCCTTCCATTTTCTAATATCCTCTTCAATCTCCATTTTTAGCATAGTATAATTTTCAGCATATAGGTCTTTTACATTTTTAGTTAGGTTGATTCCTAAGCATTTAATTTTTTTTACATGTTATTGTAAAGGGCGATATTTCCATAGTTTCTCTCTCAGTGAGTTTTTTGTTTGTGTACAGCAATGCTATTGATTTTTGAGCATTGACTTTGTATCCAGCTACACTGATGAACTTGTTTATTACTTCTAGTAGTCTTTTAATGAACATATTTGGGTCCTCTATATAGAGTATCATGTTATCTGAAAATAGTGAAATTTAATTCCTTCCTTCCCTATCTTTACTCTTTTTATTTCTCTCTTGTGTCTGATTGTCCTGGATAGTGTTTCCAGAACTATATTGAAATGGAATGGTGATATTGGACACCATTTTCTTGTTCGTGATTTTAAAGTGAAAGCTTTCAGTTTTTGTCCATTTCATATAATGTTGGCTGTTGGTTTGTCATAGATGGCCTTTATAAGGTTAAGGTAGACACCATGTATTCCGAGTTTCTGAAGGGTTTTTATCATGAACATGTGTTGGACTTTGTTGAAAGCTTTGCATCTATTGAGATGACCATGTGGTTTTTGTTTTTGGCTCTGTTGATGTGGTGTATTACCTTTATTGATTTGCATATGTTAAAACATCACTGCATTCCTGGAATGAACCTCACTTGGTCATGATGTATAATCTTCTTGATGATTTGCTGCATTCTATTTGCTAATATTTTTTTGAGAATCTTTGCTTCAATGTTCATTAGTGAGATTGGTCTATAGTTCTCTTTTTTGGTTGGATCTTTCTCTGGTTTTGGTATCAGAGTAATACTTGCCTCCAGGAATGATTTAGGGAGGATTGCTTTCTTCTCAATTTCATTGAAGAGTTTAATGAGTATTGGCATCAAATATCTAAATTTCTTGTAGAATTCAGCTGTGAATCAATCAGGACCTGGACTTTTCTTTGTTGGTAAGTTTTGAATCATATTTTCAATTTCCATAGCTAATATTGGATTGTTCAAAATTGCTATATCTTCTTGGTTGAGCTTTGGTAGTTCATATGTTTCTAGAAATCTGTCAATTTCCTCTGTGTCTTCCACTCTATGTGAGTAGAGATTTTCAAAGTAGGTATTCATGATCTTTTGAATTTCCATGGGATCTTTAGTAATTTCTCCCTTTTCAGTTTTTACAGCATGAATTTGGTTGTTTTTTATTTCTTTCTCTTGATAAGGTTTACTAGCTGTTTGTCAATTTTGTTTTTTTCTCAAAAAACCAGCTTTTGGATTCACTAATTCTTTTAATTGGTTTTTTTTTAGATTCAATTGCATTGATTTCTGCTCTAATGTTTACAATTTCTTCTCTTCTAAGAGCTTTGGGTTTAGCTTGCTCTTCTTTTACTAGAAGCCTGAGAATGGAGCATTAATTTGTTTATTTGTGCTCATTCTGTTTTCTTAATATGACAATTTATTGCTATATATTTCCCTCTTAAGTCCACTTTCACTGCATCACACAGATTACAGTATGTTGTTTCTATATTGTCACTGAATTGTGGGGATTGCTTTATTTCTTCTTTAATTTCATTTGTAGCCCACTGGTTGTTCAAAAGGCTGTTATTTAATTTTCATGTATTTATGCAGGTTTTACAATTTCTTTTGCCATTAATTTCAAATTTCAGTGCACTATGGTCAGATACTATGCATGGTATGATTTCAATACCTTTGCATTTACTTAAGAATGTTTTATGGGATAATATATGGTCTATTTTGGAGAATGTGCCATGTGCAGCTGAAAAGAATATATGTTCTGATGTGGTTGGGTGGAATACTCTGTAAACATCTACTAAATGCAATTGCTCACAGATTCAGTTCTGTTATTTCTTTTCTGGTTTTTCATGTCTATTAGTATCTGTGTTATATAGTTGGGTGCTCCTGTATTTGGCACATATATATTTACAATTGTTAGTTCTTCCTCTTAAATTTTTTCACTAAGCTATCTCTTTTAATCATTTTAGGTTTGAAGTTCACATTGTCTGCAAATAGAATGGCTACTCCTGAAAGTTTTGCTAGGAACATCAGTCTGTGTTGAAGGTTGTTTTCTTTTGGGGCATGAAATACCTCACTCCAAGCTCTTCTTGAATTGAGGGTTTGTGCTGAAAAGTCTGCTTTGAATCTAATGGGCTTTCTTTGATAGGTGAGTTGTGTCTTTTCTGTGACAGCTTTTTGTATTCTGTTTTTATGCTCTATGTCTGAGATCTTAATTATTATGTGTCTAGGTGTGGATTTATGTTGATTTTGACTGTTGTTGCAAATGCCTCACTTATCTGCATATCAGATTCTTACCCATGTTTGGGAAAATTTCTACTGTGATTTCTGTAAATACATTATGTATGTCATTTGCCAGTACTACTGTATCTTCATTAATGCCCATTATTCTTATATTGTTGCTCTTGGCCTCATCATGAAGTTCTGGATAGTTATTTCATGCTGCTTTGTTATTTTTTAATCTATCCTTTCCTGATCACCAATTATGATCCTGTCCTCAAGGTCTGAAATCCTATCCTCAGTTTCCTTTAGGTGGTTTTGCACACTTTCAAAGGAATTTTTTATCTCTTGTATGCCTCTTTGAGTTTGTTTCATGAATTCTGCTTGTTTTCTATATTGTTCATTCAAAGTTTCAATCAGTTCCCCATGCTCATGTACTTTTTTCTCTAGTTCTTCTTTAGCTGCATTCAACAACTCCTTTACTAATGTAGTTATTTCTATCTTTACATGGGAATGTACTTCTAATATGATTTCCTCTATAGGCTGGTGCAGTTGTTTTTTTTTATTTCACTTGCTATCTTTTCAGAGATTCCACATGTGTTACTTTTGGGGTCCTCTATTTTAGTGTCTCCTATACTTGCTTCTGGTGAAGTATATGTTTGAGACTGCATTTTGCTTTTTGTTTTGTCATTTTCACTCTGCCTGGTGTTTTCTATGTGTAGGAGGGTATCACACACAATCTTTTCAGACACACCAAAGTCATATAGTTAGTTGGAGGGTGTTTTATTACTGGGCCTTTTTATCCCCCATACACCTCTATTTTAGGGGTATACTTACCCACTGATACAGTTAATCCTCTGTAGTCCAAGGTTCATTTGTTGGGAGCAAAGTTCCAAAATTTTCACACTAGCAAGAGCCCCCTGAGGTCTTCTTATGGTCCAGGTGGGAGGGCAGGCTCAGCTGAAGCAGTCCAGGGAAGTTTTCAGTCTTGGGGGGGCCTTCTCAACATTCCTCATGGCAGGGTGGGCCCTTGGGGGAGGTTTCAGGCAGGCTCCATCTGAAGTAAGCATCCACTAAGTTTCCCGTGGCAGAGTGGGCCCACAGGGGAGGTTCCAGGCAGCTTTTCCCTGATGCAGGCTTCAGCTAAGTTCCCATTCGAAGGTGGGCCCATGGGGGAGGTTCCAGGTAGCTTACCCCTGATGCAGGCTTCCACTAAATTCCCAGTCTTTCTCAGATTTTGGAGCCAGAGTGATATTTGCTTCCAGGAATGAACTAGGGAGAATTGCTTCCCTTTCAATTTCATTGAAGAGTTTGAGGAGTGTTGGCACTATGCCTTGTTTATATTTCCTGTAGAATTCTGCAGTGAATCCTTCTGGGCCTGGACTCTTCTTTGTTGGTAGGGACTTGATTACATTTTCAATTTCATTAATAGAAATTGGGTTATTGAGCAGTTTTACATCTTCTTGACCCAGCTTTGGTGGTTCCCAAGTTTCTAGGACAAAGTCCATTTCTTTTGTGTTATCGAACCTATGAGAGTAGAGATTCAAAACAGTTGGTAATGATCTGCTGTGTTTCCACAGGTTTTCCATTTTCATTCTGTATTTCATGAATTTGAGTCCTTTCTTTCCTCTTTTTAGTTATGTTGCCTAGGGACTTGTCAATTTTATTTATTCTTTCAAAGAACCAACTCTTTGATTCATTGATTGGTTTTCTTAGTCTCTATTGTATTAATTTCTTCTGTGATCTTTATAATTTCCTCCCTTCTTTTGGTGTTGGGCTTGGCTTGCTCTTCTTTTGCTAGATGTTTGAGGTGTAATATCAGGTTGCTTATTTGTGTTCATTCTGTTTTCCTAATGTGGGAACTAAGTGCAATAAATTTTCCTCTAAGGACCACTTTCATTGCATCCCACAGGTTTCAATAAGTTGCATTTGTATTTTCATTTGCTTGAAGATATTGTTTAATTTCTTCTTTACTTTCCTCTGTGACCCACTGATTGTTCAAGAGTGTATCATTTAATTTCCATGTGTTTTTGAGGTTTTTGCAGTTGCTTTTATCATTAATTTCCAGTTTCATGGTGCTATGGTCTGATAACATGCATGGGATAATTTCAGTTCTTTTGCATTTACTTAAATATGTTCTGTGGTTTAGTATATGTCCTATTTTAGAGAATGTCCCATGTACTGCTGAGAAAAATGTATATTCTGATCTTGTTGGATGGAACACTCTGTATACGAGTATCAAATCCATTTGTTCATAGGTGTGATGCAGTTCTGTTATGTCTTTGCTGATTTTCTGTCTAGTTGATCTGTCCCTTTGTGTCAATGGTGTATTAAGGTCTCCTGTTATAATTGAGTTATTGCCTATTTGATTTTTCATTCTGTTAATACTTGCTTTGTGTAGTTGTGTGCTTTGGAATTTGGTGCATATATATTTAGGATTGTTATCTCTTTCTCTTGTAGTTTTCTCCTAACTAGTATGTAGTGACCTTCTTTATCTCTTTGGACCATTCTTGGTTTGAATTACACATGGTCTGCAAACAGAATATTTACCCCCTTTTTTTAAGTTCCTGTTGCATGGAGTAGTGTTTTCCATCCTTTGACTTTTAGTCTATGAGTTTCCTTTTGGGTTAGATGGATTTCTTGTAGACAACATATGGTTGGATGTTGTTTCTTGATCCATTCTGTCAGTCTGTTTCATTTAATTGGTGAATTGAGGCCATTTACATTTATGGTTATTACTGTCATATATTGGTTTATTGTTGACATGTTATCTTTGTGATGTTGTATCTTAGCTTTCCATTCTGTTTAATTGTCTGTCTTGGTTAGTGGTTTTTTTCTATGTGTATCTAGAATGTCTTTCAGTATTTGTAGGATTGGTTTGGTGATCATGAAATTCTTCAGCTGTTCTTTGTCATAGAGGTATCTTATTTCTCCATCCATTTTGAAGGACAGTTTTGCAGGGTACATCAGTCTGGGTTGGAAGTGAAAAAGTTCACTCCATGCTCTTCTTGACTTCATTGTTTTGAGAAGTCTGCTGTGATTCTGATAGGCTTTCCTTTATAGGTGACCTGTCTTTTCTCTCTAACAGCTTTTAACATTCTGTTCTTATGTTGGATTACTGGGATGTTGATTATTATATGTCTGGGTGTAGTTTTATTTTGGTTATGGCTATTTGGAGTTCTATATGCCTCACTAATCCATATTTCAGTTTCCATATTGGGAAATTTTCAGCTATTACTTCTGCAAATATCCTCTTGATATCATTTGTGTTTTCCCCTTCTTTTTCTTTTATCCCTATTAATCTTACATTGTTTTACTTTGCATCATTTTGAAGCTCTTGAATTGTTATTTCCTGATTTCTTTTTATTGTTAGAATATATTTCCTTTCCTTTCCACAAGCTGCAATCTTATCTTCGAGGTCTGAGATTCTATCTTCACTTTCATTTAGGCAGTTTTTGCAACTTTTATTAGAGTTTTTGATTTCCTGTATATCTCTTTGAATCTACTTAATGCATTCTGTTTGTCTCTTAAACTTTTTATTCAGGGAATCTATCATTTTGCTTTGTTCCTCTAATTTTTAGCTGTGTCTTCATTGGATATATTCAGTATTTCTTTCACTACTTTTATCATTTCTTCTTTTACCTGGGAGAATGCTTCTGATTTGAGTTCCCACATAGCTTCCCATGCTTGCTTCTTTATTTCAGTTGATATAATTTCAGGCATTTCAGGTGTACATGTAGTATTTTCTTCTATGTACATGTCTCCTAGGTTTTCTTGGGATGAGCTTGCGGTTTGAGATTGCATTTTGGTTTCTCCTTTTGTCATTTTCCTATATTTCTGTGTTTCCAATTATTTTCCAAAGCTTTCCCTGGCCACGTGGCACTGGCTTGGCTCCTCCTTTGGCTGGGATGGCTCCTCTGGTTGAATGAAGTTTGCTGGGCACAGCCCACTCAAGCCCATGGAACCTCTGGAGCCCAATCCAGTGTTCTAAGAGTGCTGGTCAGCACCAAGCTGTCATGATTTATGGTCCCAAACTTTTCCAGGCCTGAGCTGGTCAGCTGCAACTTGCCTCTCAGCATGGCACCAGCTTGTCTTTCCCTTTGGTGGGCCTGGCTCACCTCAGATGGATGGCATTTTAACCTCCTGCTAACCACTAGATGCCCAGAGCAACCCACATCCCATAAGTGACAACTAGGCTCTCTCTAGATGTGGAAAGTCTTCTCTGGTGAGTCAAACAATTCTGGTGAAAAACTAGTTGAGATATGTGTCTAGTTCTGTATTATTCCCTGGTAGTGGTGCACAAATATCATAAAATCTTGATCTATAGTTTAAGGAGTAAAGATAGAAAATGTGTTCTTCATGGGACATTTAAAAAGATATACCAAATATTGTTCTTTAAAACTCATAGAAAACAAATTATGCGGTACCATAGCTCTCAATAGAAGTTTCCATTTATTGAAAAAATTCAGAATTTTTGTTGCTCCTTAAATTTCAACATATTATAAATGCATAAATTATAATGAAAAAATTTTTAAAAACTCTGCTTCCTTTCAGTAGAGAGATGAATTTTAGCATAATATTCAAGTGTAGTTTTCTAGTACATTAAAATGGTATAATTATCAATAAAGCTGGTATGCTACATGGGAGTATAAAATGTTATGTACATAAGGTTAGTTAAAATTCTTTGTTGTTCTTTGAGGTACTGGGGATTAGTCCTAGGGCTTTCACACTAAGCTACTTCCCCAACTTGCAGGCTTTAGTTTATTTCTTTAGACACAGTTTCTTGGGCATTCTTTAATTTTTTCAAGGTAGACTTCAACATATTCTCTTCCTACATTAGTCTTTCATTGTGTAAATTTTTTAAAAAATATTATTTTCAGCATTACAGCAGTTTCCTGTGGCCATGTATGATTTTGCATCTGTGCTTGCTTTGTGTGTGTCAGAATGTTACTGTTTAAGGCTTCCTATACTAAGATGTGGTTGTGTTTTAATCAAACTTGCTTGCACTTATGAAGAGTTTTATTGTAGCAGGATGATTGCTACAAACATTCCTTAAGGAGATACTCAAGATTTTAAAGTAGATATCCTAATATTATAAGCTTAAGGTACTTTTCATTTCTCATCCACCATTCTGTGCTCAGGTACTGACCCAGCAGAGCCTATTCATTCAACAAAACATGCTGTTCACCAAGCCCTGGGGCAGCGTAGCAGTGGATTCTGTGTAACTCACTGCATGCATGTCCTTGAGTGTACACACAGAGAGAATGCACAATAAAATCTGAGCAAAATAATTATTTGGGGAATAACACCCCATGTATCTTGTCATCTGGTAACAAATGCTACTATTGAGTTAGGACAATATATTAATCATTTTCATAAAGAATATAGAGGACAGTTAAATTTATTTGTTCACATATGCAAGACATCATCATTCCCTATAGAATGCATCCTGCAGTGACACATCAAAATGTTGATACTATTTGTTGGTGGGTATGGAAATTAATATATATATAAATTAATATATTTTAAATTGCTTGCTGTTTTTCCCAAAGTGCCTTTCCTAATTACTAATTTATAATGAAATTTCTAATAATGTAATTAGAAAAATGAAAATGTGAATTAAGGTACCCTAATACACTATTTCTAAAATAAAGGTTTGGAATTTCAACAAATCTCAAATAAAGGTCATAAAGAGAATTAATTATGCTTAGGTGAAATTATATAAATATTTATTTGATTTTAGAAGTGAGTATACATTTTATACTTTATAGATTGTATTAAAATTTTTAAACATTTCCCATAGCATGTATAGTTGGAAATAGTGGACTGGAAAATAAATGATATAGTTGCTCAGATAATTGGAGTCAGTGGAATATCATATTTTAAACAAGGTTTCATCAATTTTAATAACATTTTAAAAAAGAAATGTAATAAGAATAAATTTATATTATGACTGTAAGTAAATATTATGTAACCTTTCCATTCCTACAAAGAAGCCACTGAGTAATTCCTGCTTGTCCTTCACAATCTTGGATCCCTGTTTCTGTTTCTGAAACCTGTGTATTTTTCTCTTCTGGGTATTTCACACAAAGTGCTCACTGTGATGGCAAATGTAGTGGCTGATTGTTTGTGTCAGCTTGAGACATTTGAAGCTTATCTAAATTGGCTTAGCAATTCTATACTCTAAGGTTTAGAAAACCCACCTTTGGATGGCTCATCACCTGGATATTATAAAAAGGAAGAAGGAAGGATGGATGAATTTCCATTATTTGAAGGAACTCCAGTTTTTGCCTTAGGCTGGATGTCCTCTCCTGCCTTACAGTGCAGACTCTTTGGCTTCTTCCTTGTATCCTGCAGAGTTCTGGAGTAGACTCTTCAGCCTTCTGGCATAGACCCATCGACATGCTGGGGAAGACTTGCATGGGACACTGCAGTGAACTCCAGACCTTGGATTGAATCCTTTGACCTCTGGCATGCAGATTCCCTCTGCATGCTTCCTCATCCAAATCTGTGGTTAATCATCATAAACCAGTCTTGTAATTTCTTTTATATTTGTATATTTCAGTATATCTGTTTTCTCTATCAAAGCTCTGATAAATACAGTGACTTCATTCCTTGTTCTAACAACATTTTCAAGTATCTTCTCGCCTTTAGTATGTTTTGTGACTCCTTGATGTGAGCTTTGTTTATTGTATTATATTTACTGTTAGACTAAAACACTTAAGAATTTCAAATGGGCAATATAGTACTGTTACCTATGACTAAATGTTTCTGAGAAGATCTCTAGAATTCATTTATTTTGCATAATATAACATAAAGAGTTTTTAGTAAAATCCAATAACAGTTTCCTGGAACCTACAATGAATAAATAGATTCAAAAGTGAAAGCAAATTATCTCTGATAGTTATGAGCAGCCTCCAAAGATTTCAGTAATCTTTCAGTGCATTAGGGATATTTGATAAATTGCTGGGCATCTTCTCAGAGAGTACAAAAATTAAAAAAATCAGTTTTAAAGATGCAATGATTAGAAATTCATGGGAGAATGAAGAGTTTGCATCACATGTAGTAAAGACATAGGCTTCATTTGGCATTGCATCTTGCCATGTCTACACAAATGGTCACTCTGCAGAGGGCATGCACAAGACCTTCTCCACCCGTGGGTCTCATTTGATCTTGGTAACAGTGGTAAATGGAACTTTGATATCTATGTACATACAGGCCAAATCTAGTCACTCCAAAGGATTGAATAAAATGTCTTCCATCTTCTACACCTTGATGTTTCCAATATTGAATCCTTTGATCTACAGCTTGTTGAACAAAGATGTATAATATACCACACAAAATAATTGGAAAAATATTGCTAGTGTCTTTTCTTAAAGGATACATATTCTTTTAAGTCCTTAAAATCAGGTGTGGAGAGAAAACTGTCTGTTTTCCTCCAGACTGTGGCAAGCAGAGTGCAACTCAGTGTGTATTCAAAGTTTGACCTTCCTTGTACTAAACTTCTAAATAATGTTTGTACAAAACTAAATAAACATTAAAAGACTTCACCTCCCTAAATGGTGACAGTTGTGTCTTATACTTAATAATTGAGAAAATTCTCTTTGAAAATGGATTTTCATAAATGATAGGATCCCATAATAGAATTTTACACTGTTTGGGTAAAAAGCAAGAATAGTAAAAATGTTTAAATATCCTTTATGGTATTCTTAACTATTAGAAATATTTACAGGGCTTGTGTTTGATGCTATGTATGGTTCTGATTTTTTAATCCCATTGTTATTTGTTTTAGGTTCCATCCTATTGTTTTGGTTGTGTTAAGACAAAACAAGCCATTTCAGGCAGCTCCATGTGTGGCATGGTGGTTTAAATGAGTCTGTTGTCTTCAGGAGCTCCAGGGTTTCTGCTCCTTCTGGGATTTTAGTCTGCTCTCAGAAAACTGCTTACTGTTTATAGGAAAGAAACAGCATCTACTAATTGAATATGCTTGGTTATTCATCAATCAGTGGACTCCCTGCACTATATAATTGTGTCTAATTCAGTGAATGTGTAAATGAGTGCATGTTCCCAGGAAGGTTCATTTCACAGTCAGGGGATATGCAATTCCTGTTACTGTGTAACTGAGTTTGAGGAAGCTAGTGGATTAGGAATAGAGGGCTGTTTGTACATTGTAACAAAACATTTCAAACAAGAAAAACATGTTTTTGAACCTTTCTATGAAGCCTCACAGAGTTTTGTGCTCAGTTTGGTTTTTCACACTTTGCATTTCACTTACTGGCATGTTTATTCCTTACTACCCTCAGGGTTCAGGTTCATTGTCATTCTTCCTTACTTTTAAAGAGAAATGGGAAACTGGTATAGAAGGTGCAGTGTTTTATGTATTTGCATAGGATGCTCACTGAATGGGGAAGTAATTTGATCCACTGCTCCATTTCCTTGCATCTAACTCTGCTCGTGTGTGGTTCATACAGCAGTTCACTGTCCTTGATTAGCATCCATCCATTGCAGCACTCTGATAATCCCTTTACAGGAAGCAAAGAGGCAGAATCTAATGATTTGAACTCAGTTGTGTTTCTTGTGAGTGTTTTCTGTGAAACATACTCTATATATGCTTCCTAACTTTTTAATTTTTGGCAATTAACTTGCATGTAATACTATTCCTATGATTGAGAAATTACATCCTTAGTAACACACAGTGTACTGAAATTAACCATGTAGCATAAAAATTTGAATAAGATCATTTATTGGAATAAAGAAATTATATGTATATAACATGAATATAAATATCACTAAAAAGTTTTAAGGTTGATTTTATTTTTATGAGAAAATCATATACTATACTTTTATTAATTTATTCATTTGTGTAAGAAAAACTATTTTTTATGAAAATAAATCTATGATGAAATTAGATAAAATGAAAAACGTTAAAATGAGTTGTGGATGGGTCTTATGACAGAATTTTAAAAATTAAATGTTATTTTGTATCCTTCAATTAATACTATTGAGAAATTGTGACCTTTATAATATAGGTGAGTTTTTCTCATACGTAAATTTGAAGACAGAAACTGGGTAAAAAAATAAGCCAAGAAGACAATTATAAATCAAATGTTGGTTGTAGTTTTATATAGTTCTTCAAGTCAGAAACTACAACAAATGTATGGAATATTTAGTATTTAATTTATTCTAAGATAAATATTTCATTAGTTAATGGATTTATATACTATTTACTTTTTTCTTGAGTATATAAATTTTTAAAAGCCAGGAATATCATGGAATTGAAATATTTGATAAAATAATTTCAATAAGTAAAATTTTCTATTTTCTAAAATAGTTATGCAAGAATTTTAATACAATGTAAAATGTAGAAAATAAATATATTACAGACCTTCAGAATCTGTGTAAAGTAGGCAATATGTAGCTACAATAGAATTTTAGGCAGTAGGGCATGGTTTCATATTGTTTCTAGAGAAACTAAGAATCACACAGGTAATAAAATTATGATGAAAATAAACTCAAAATCAAACGTGTATACAAAACCAACTATCTATATTGTACTCCCATCCACAAAAACAATATTGATACCTTGATTTCTACCAAAAGTTTTGGGTAAAGAAGTGCAACCAAATCCTAGAAATTCTTCCTAAAACTGAAGAGAAGATACATATTAAGAATTGAACAAGATATCCCTCTAGAGCTTCATGCCTGAAGAGACTGACTTTTAAAAGGTGATGGAAATAGGACACTCTCATATATGAATTGTGCTTAAGAGGTAGGGTTTGATTAAAGGAAGTCTCCTGGGTCATGACTGGAAGCACATGTCTCACTTCCTGGGTCTTACCTTTGTCTGGCTTCCTGGCTACCATAACATAGTCAGTGTTCATCTATGCAGCTCTTTTCACCTTGCATTTCTCCTTTGGAGCCAACAAACTATGGGCTCAAAACATTGCCAGAAAACCCTTTTCCTTTTTCATTGTAGATATATGTTATCATGTCCCAATAAGGAGAAAATGACTATACAACATATTTAGCAAAAGCTAAATATCAAAGACAGAAAAAGGCATCATCTTAGTGAAATTTCCAAATGAGGATTTACTTGATGGCACCAGTAATATGCAAAAACATTACTATACAAAGTTTAAGAGAGGATTTTGTATTTGATTTCTAATTCAACACCATGTTCATGCATATGACTTCTCAATAGATATTCAAAATTTGTATTCCAATGTGCACCAGTGACACAGCATAGACAAAAATTGTTTTCACAAAAAAGAAAGAGGCAGATATTAGCATTTCTAATTATGCTACAGAGAGCATGAGAGTATGAATATTTCTTTAAGATGATGTTAGCAATAGTTTGATGTTAGCAATATATGCAGAGAGGATTGCTGGAATGTAAATTACATACACATGGATGCAGAGAGCCACTGTAAATTGCAAATTGTCCTTGAGAATTAATGTGTAATCTCCAGAAGCAAGACATGTCATGTATAGGTACAACTTGCCTATGATGAATGTGATCATCATGTATGTGTGACATGTAGCAAAAAGTAAACTGAAAAAAAACCCAACAAAACATTGTACATTGTTGTACCTACAAAACATGAAAGCAGTATAAAAATGATTGAGATCACTTCCTGTTGAATTTATTGAAGGTATTTCTACAAGTTTCCAATCAGAGGCACACATTTATGGTGAGTACAGGGAGTGTGCAGGAGGGTGAGGTGGATGTAGCCACAGCCCCATAGGAAATGGTTCAGCCAGTGCAAAGTTCATGTAGTCAATTTATACACAACACTGTAAAATCGTGTGATCTTGTTTGCTAACGGTGCCCTGGGAGATGGCTGTCATAGAATCCTCAGTAGAAAGCACAGCATTTCAAATGCCTTTATTTATGCAGGAAATGCTGTGGTTTACAGTGCTTTCCAAAAGCACTAGAGTCTCATCCCAAGAGGCTGCCCTCCTGCCCCTGTGCTGTGCTTTTAAATCTTCAGTTTCTTAGAGCTATTCAGATACAGTTACTGGTTATTCATGTTGTTTTTCTGCAACACGTGCTATATTATAGGTGAAAGAAATTCTTGCAGACTTTCTGTGCAGAAAGATTTCATATAAAACCATAAATCTATGTCTACTTCATTGTACTTTACTTTTTATTCCTAATATGATAGAATTTAACATAAAAATATCAGTTTTTTTGTTGTTTGTTTGACACATGGGACACCTGATTCCAAGAGGATTTTGTGAATGAACACTGGGGTAAACCATTGCCACTGAGTTTCTCTAATTAGCTCACATTTCTTGTCCTCCATGTCTATGTCCTCCATGTTCTTGAATGTAACATACCTAAATAGTCACCTAAAGCAATTCTGTTTCTATTATAAGGAAAATGCACCTAGGGAAAAATCATGTCATGTAAATTTAGGTAACGATTTTGTTTTCATAACTGGGGAAACTAGAGCCTTGCACTGAACTATATCTCCACTCTTTTACCAACTCTCCTTCCTTCTTTTTTTAAAAATTACTATATGTTTGTAGGTCATGCCTTTTTTCAGTCCTCTTGGTGAGTAGGTTCATGTGCACAGTACAACTTGTTTCTTTTTTGCAATTACCAACTCCTCCCCCTCATCCCTTCTCTAAGTCCCCTTTCCCCCATTTTCATTCTCATTGATTGGAATAATCCTAGCTCATTTTCATTACATGAATTGTTTGCATTTACTGAAGTTATTAGATTCCTTTTTTATGCCCCTCTTCCCTCACATATGGTCTTCCTGCTGGTAAGAGACCTGTCCACTTGTGTCCCTCTGTCTACCCTCTGTTGATCACTGTGCCTGTACTTTGCCTGACTAAAGTGACAGACACTATATGGCATTTAATCCTGTGTATCTGGCTTACTTCATTCAGCACTGTATTTCCAAGTGCATCCATTTTCCTACAAATATTTCAAATTTGTCCTTCTTTATACTCAAGTAGTATTCAGTTACATATTGACACCACATTTTCTTTATAACTGTCTGTTGATAGGTTCACAGGTTGCTTGCAGTGATTAGGTTTTATAAATTCTGTTGCTGAAAACACTAGTACACATACATCTCTGTTCTTTCTCTCTTTCTTTCTTTCTTCTTTCTTTCTTTCTTTCTTTCTTTCTTTCTTTCTTTCTTTCCATTTATTTTTTTTTTATTTTTGGGAGGCAGGGTCTTGCTATACTTCTTGTTTCCCTGGGTAGGCTTCATTGGCTTTAAACTCCTGCCTTGCTACAATGACAGGAATGTGCTACCTTCTCTGGTTTGAGGTAAATTTTAAATGTTATTAAAACAGTTATAAGAATATAAGATAAATCATCTAAGACCTAAGACAACTGCATACATTTTGTCTAATTTTAATCTTAGAGTGTGGGTAGCAGATAGTGGGCTAAGATGCCTGTCTTTATTCTACTTCTCCTGTTTCCCACCTGACTATGCAGCACAGATGCAAAGAGAATCTCTTTCAGGAAAGCTCCTCCAACAATAAAACTTAGACATGCACATAGTCTTAGAGAGCTGCTACACAAGCAGTGTGGACCCACTGAATCCTTTACTTCTTCACCATTTTCCACATCACTGCTTGGACATTTCAGATGTGAGAATGTAGTTTTAGATAAACTAGTCCCTCAGAGCAACTTTAATATAATTAAAGTATGGCAGAGAACACAGGTGCATACATACTTCCCCTAATTTATTCATCTGTAAAAAGTTTCCACTGTGAGCTATTATAGTTTTCTTATTCATGCTTCAGTTCATTTTTATCTCTTTTAGTAGCATCAACTGCACTTTTCATAGTAAAAATATTTTATAAATTTATGCCTTAAAGTAGAGAAACAGATGCATGTTCCATATTTATTACTAGAAAGTCTTGATATTTACTTACCATATGAGTTAGGAATTATGTAACTTGTTGGTTTATTTAAAAACAAATGAGAAACTTTACATCATAGTGTAGGATTTATCTCCTCAATTAGAACATTTAATTTCTAAAAACGTTTACACATTTCCTTTACATCAAAGGCAGATAAATATAATATATTGGAAAATTCTAAACAAAATGTGAACTTCTAATAATATGTGATTTCATCAAGGTCCTTCTGTTTGATTTTATATTCAAATACCATGAAATTATTCACCATATCCACAATGTTAAATCAATCGATCAATCTATCTATCTAATATCTATTTATGTATGTGTATGAAAACAATTTTTAGAAGTTCTAATATGTGGTATTGGAAAAAATCTGGACCGAATGTTGCGTGAAAATTCTTAAGGCTGATAATATTCCCCTTTTTCTCCTCTTTCCTTTAGGTTTTTAATCTATGAATTTTCTTTTCCTTCATATCTCAAGGATGTCTTCCTAACCACTGGATAAAAAGCCTTCCACACTGAACCAGTTCCTCCATAGTGGCATTTTTAGTCTCTTCAGCATGGTTGACTGCACTCCTCAGCCATCATGGTGAAGCAGCCCTGTGGTCATCGCACCCATTTGTGCCTCAGTGCTATCACACAGTGACTCCTCTCTGTGCTCTGCATTTCACTCTGAGGGAGGCTGAGAGGAAAGCTCAGGGTTTAAGAATCAGGGTTTCTCTCTATCCCTTGGGAAACAGAGCCTAATTGGGGATTCATTTCTTTTGTTAAGGGCCTTGAATGTGAAGCAAGCAATGGTTCAATCTTAACATCCCCTGGGATGCCTGATACTTATAAAACCGTGCAGGCAGCTTCACACAAGGTGGTGGAAGGATCATGAATGTTTTCACACAGGTAGGTTACATTGTGTGTTTCCCTTTCCAGGAAGTCAAAATGTAAGGGCTAAGCATCTTTAAAACTTTTTTCCATTCCAGTTAGACTAAAGGAAGAAATGATGTATTCTCATTGCTAAGTGACTCAAATGACTATCCACAGAAAGATAAGTGGCAAGGCTGTCATAGAAAGTAAGTATAACGTCCAAAGTCCTTATTGGTAAATGCAGATACTTGAGTATTTACACAAAGAAACAAATAGTCACTATGGGCTATATTTTTCCACAACATAAGAGAAATTTTATATTTTAGCACCTGCAGAAGTTTTAGAGGAGACTTTGCCAGATAGAATGGACACTTCTTAAGTATCCCCCCAAAACAAATTATTCTGTGTTGCTCAAGAAGGCTAGAAAAATTACCAAAAGTTTATATAGAAGAGCTTTTATCCTCTTTTTGATTTTTGAATTTCTCAGTGTGCAAAACCCAAAGATGGGTTGTCAGTCTCTAGTGACACTGAGGGACAGATGGAGGTTCAGTGTTTGTCCCAAGCACAACACATGCATAAGAGAGAATAAGAAAAATTCTGAGGGCTGAGTAAGACAGATTAGTGGTGATATTTGCATAGTGAGAACTCTCCTTAATCACCATCCTAGAACACACAAACACACACACACACGCACACACATCAAATTGCAAATTAGAGATCAATAGAATATAATTTTGAAATAAATTCAAAAGTTAATAATTAATTCATTTTTTCATCTTTTTCACTTGGGATAAATTTTAAAAATGAATAATGCAATATAATGATTAAAAAAAGATATAATTTTGCAGTTTTAGTTACTGGAATGCTATTTTATTTTTAGACTTACAAAATAATTCCTCTCAAAAATAATTTGAGAAAATAATTTAGAAAATTATGCAGCTCTTATCAGGGACAAATTCAATCAGAAGCTTGGAAATATAAATGTAAGAGGAAAGGATTTATGTTGTTTACATCTGCTGAAATGAAATGCAAACCTGGCTTTGCTATCTGTATGTTTCAGTAGAGAGACACTACATAGATAAAAAATATTAAATGGATTCAGGGACTCTCCTTTCCCTAAGTTAATTAAACAAATTCATAATTAATTATTTGCATTGATGGTGTCCTTGATTGTCAATTTAAACATAATGTGTCAGAATGAATAGTATGTTGAGTGGCTTCTGAATAGTAACAACACGGGCTGTACATTCCTCGATCTAAGCAACATCACAGTGTCTTGCATCACAAAGTAATCTGCTAATAGAACACAAAGTTCTTCTTAGACACAGAGATAGGTGGCAAGAGACATTGAAGAGCTGGTGCCACATAGCTAGACCACCTCAAGATGCATGTGTGATATGCTGAGTGAAGTACTTTAACATTAAATCAAGCAAAACAAATACTGCAGATTTTGAGCATGTTATCTTGTT
>PVLA01016969.1:0-18913 GCA_004027455.1 Hydrochoerus hydrochaeris
GATGCTTCCATGACAAAGAGGAACTGGGGGAGTTCATGACCACCAATCCAACCCTACAAAAAACATTGAAGGACATTCTAGAGATAGAGAGAAAAGACCATGGTTTCAGGAATAGCTGCAGAGGGGGCTCACTGAACATGGCAGACAGTGGAATGAAGGGGAAAAGTAGACAACCCATGGTAGAAGAGGCAGAAAAGATTGGCCATTATCACTAATATAGATGGCCTCAATACACCAATAAAAAGAAACACAGGCAGAGTGGATCAGGAGAGAGGGTCCATCATTATGCTCTATATAAGAAGTATAGGGCTGGGGATTTAACTCAGTGGCATAAGCACCTGCCTTGCAAGCACAGAGTCATGAGTTCAATCCCCGGTACCGATTAAAAAAAAAAAAGAAATATAATTAACCTGAAAGAGGGTTTATAGTTGAAAGTCAAAGATGAGAAAATAATGTTCTAGTTGACAGGAACCAGAAAAAAGTGGGGGTAGCTTGCCCATCAGCTGCAGATTGGTTAGAAAGCCATGACACTTTTATACAATGGAGAACTACTCAGCTATAAAGAAAAAACCTTGAGGCTCTTGTAGATAAATGGATACAACTTGAGATCATGCTTATGGAGGCAAAAATGTGCAGAATCACTTAGGTGAATAGGGGGTTGCCTCCCTAACTTAAAAACTAAAGGAGTTAGTGGGGTACAAAATGTACAATGTATCCTGTGAAAGTGAGAGGGGAGGAATTGTCTGAAAAGGGAAGACAGGGGCCATTGTTAATCTTGTATCATGATTTGAAACCCATATTGTTTTCATTGCTCTGTTTAATTTGGTTTTATTCTGTTTTGGTTTGTCTACTTGTACTAGATTTGATGGCATGGACAGCTATTCCAAAGATAGCAGGATATATTATGGTAACCATTTTTGATTTCCTATTAATTTGATTTGAAACCTTGTATTGCTTTTGCTGTCTTGTTTTGACTGATTTTATTTGGATCTGTTTTGTTTGATAGTATGACGTCAAGGGTATAGCCAATTACTTTGAAGACAATAAGATTTTCTATGATACCCATTCTGGTTAGACTATTACCTTCTTTTGAAGTGCTATAATGTCACCAATGTTTTGTTTTTATTGGTTTTGTTCTGTATTGTTTTGTTTAGTTTTATTATGCCTGATGATATGAGCAATTCTTTTGAAGATAACAAGAGGCATTATGGTAACCATTGTTGATCACCTTGTGTTTTTGTTTTTTTTTTTATCGGTACCAGGGATCGAACTCACGACTGCATATTTGCAAGGCAGGTGCTTATGCAGCTGAGCTAAATCCCCAGCCCCTGTATTTTGTTTTTAAGTCATGTACTACGTCCATCCTTTTGTTTTGACTGACTCCATTTTGTTTTGTTACATTTGGTTTTATTCTCTTCAAAATAAAAAAAGAACTCAAAGAGTAAAGGCCAGGGTCAAGAAGTTTCCGTTACTCTACTGGCTCCTGGACAAGAGGCCATATGTGCTATCTTTTGGCAGAAAATTTGTCTACATTTTACCCATGTCCTGAGACTTTTCTAGAGACTGAGATTAAAGGCAAAAGACTAATCTGTCAGAGAAAGTTTCAAGGTACCCCAGTGTTCAAACTATGACACGTGTACTGCTAGAGTGAAAACAAGGAACAAAAGGCAGAACTGAATGATTTGAAACTTTTGTAGTATTGCCAATAAGAAGGTAACTGCAAAGCTAGGGCAAAGGCAATCATAGTTGCTAAGAATATTAACATTAAAAAGAAGCCAAGAGCTTTGTTAAGGATCAAGAAGAAAGACACATTAAGAGCATCTCAGAAATCAGCAAGAGTCTACCCATTAAAAGTTCAAAGGTGAAAAACTATAAATCTTTAGTTTGTGAGAGGAGGGTCCTGGGATACTGGCTCCTTAAGGACTACCTAGAGAAGTGTATGCCTGAATTCACCCATCTTTGTATTCAGCAAGTACTAAAGCCATGGTCCAATGGAGACCTCCTATTGTCAAACTCGCAGCTGACTCTAATATCATCCTGGTATTTTAAGGCATAGAAAATGCAAGACTAATGAGATCACGAAGGCTTCCACTCAATATTTAAGAAAAAGTTTTGGGAGGCCAGGCAAGGATGTGTGACAGGGTCATGGTCCCTGCAAGGAGCCACTGGGAGGGCCATGCATTAAGCTGAGAGAGTGAAGTCAAAAGTACATTGGAGATCTGAGGAAGTTAGAGATGCAGAAACATTGATCACTTGACAAGGAAATGTGTAGATAATAAGCATAGCTACCCTAAGTGAGAAGTTATGTGAGTCATAACCAGCAATGCTTTGGGGCTAAAGGTACCAAACCCTTCGGAACTCACATCTCACTACAACCTACCCCAGGTGCTGCAAACAGCTAGATAATTAAATGTTCACTCCATTGTTTTTTAGTCTTTCAATCCAATTCCCTTCTATTCCCCTATTTCACCCTTTTGGAGTGGGGTGTTTACCCCATGCTATTAAATGTTGTAGTATTTAACTTTCTTTTTTCTATTTTTGCAGATGCTCATAGCTAAGAGTTTGCCATAACTTTCAGAGGAGACTTTGCACTTGGACTTTTGGGCAATGTTAGAACTGTTAAGATTTTATTGACTCTTAGAGATGCATGATGAAATGGATATGAGTCTTTAGGGGGCTAGGAACAGAATGTTATGGTTTAGACATAAATGTCACCCCAAAATCTCATGTAAGCAGAGGTAGGACTTTTCAATGTTAATTGGATCATGGAGGCACTATATTAGTGGACTAACCTAATGAGTTCATAACTGATGAGTTCATAGCTGTATGTGCTGCTAGGAAACCGGTTCATAGCTGTATGTGAAGCATACAGAAGAAGCAGTCACTAGCAGTATGACCTAGAAGGATGTGTTTTGTTTCCAAGTCCTCCTCCCTCTGCTTCCTGGCTGCTATAGGATAAAAAGCTTTCCTCCACTATGCCTTTCCTCCATCCCATTTGAACCTTGGAACCACCTGACCATAGACCCTGAGCCAAAGCAAACTGATCCTCCTTTAAATTGTAGCTATCAGTCATTGTGGTCTAGAGATAGGAAAATAGCTAACACATCAACTCATCACAGTTGCTGAACCAGTCCCTTAAAATCTCTCTCAATCTCTGTCTTTGTCCCTTATTCTCTTTCTTTCTCTCCACACTTTTAATAAAAATGAACAAGACAGGACTAAATTTAAACAGAATTCTAGATAAGCAAATTTTAATGTGCTTAAAAATCATTTAGGGATCTTGTTAAAATATAGCATATTCTTTTCACATATCTAAGACCTCAGTTTTTTTTTTTTTGTAAGAATAAGTTTTGTAAAAAGAGTTTCAAGGTGATGTGATAGTGCTGGTCTATGTAGCACACTTCAAATGGCAAGTCTTAGGTATCACCTACTGGTTAACAAACTACTGCAGAGTCTTTAAAATCACCAGTGTCTCTAGAAACCCTTTCTTTAAATCAAGACTCCAGTTTTTCAAGTGAGGAATCTAAACTTTTATTTCTAGTTTATTTTTTGAAAAACTAACTACTGATGTAATGTGCCTGAAAGACAAATCTGTTTAGTAAGATTTCTATTAAAAATAATGATGCATTAAGCAAGTGATATATTATATTCACCTTTTTAAATTTATCCTATTTAGGGATTTCTACAGACATAGTATATCATGGAAAATTCAAAATGAATACTGCTTCTATGTTGTGTATGCATGCCCACATGGACACATGCGCGCGCACACACACACACACACACACAAACACACACACACAAGCACACATTCATGTAGCAAGGAGTTGGGGTGTTGCACTCATCTCCTTCACATTCCTTGACAGCTGGCTAGGCTTAAGAAATTACGAACAAAAGTCTTGCCAGAATTCCACCCTCGCAACCTGGCTCTGCCAACACCCTAGGAGAGAAAACAGCGCCCAGATGGCCTTTCCATCCCTGTAGTGCCAAACACAGACCAAACGTTTGGGCTGCAGTGGTAAACAGGAGCAGACAGGCCATAAATGGCTAATGTGAGCAATACTCAGTGGGTACTGCTCAGCCAGTAATCTGAAGTAAATAATTTTTTAAAGCAATCTCAACATTCAGAATATGCCTATATTTTTCAGACAATCATGGCTTAAGCAATTAGTAATTTAAATTTTTCAGTGATATTTCCTGAATATTGTATTCAGACTACCAATAATCACATTGGCAAATAAAAATCGCTTTCATCAGCCTATAAGGAAAACCATATCAAATAGAATAGGATGATTAACAGAGAAATGGCTTGGACATGAAATCAAATCCCTCTTCACTTGTGTGGATAATCAAAACTGACTGAGGAAAACACTAGAAAAAGTTTTGTAAGGAAAGTTGTTAGCTTAACAATGTCCCTTAACTGTTTTTATTTAATGAAATTACACTCGTAGTTTCAGCCTGTCCAATAAGCTTCTCTGTTAATCAACCATTAATTACCCAGAGGCCGGAGGAAGGTGAGAACAGAACCACATCAGCAAAAGTCTCCAGACCTGTAACTGAATACCTGGGCCACGACTGTGTTACTTCTGGGACAAGACTGTCCAGCAGTCAAGACTGGGCCAGAAAGACCTAACTAGCTGCTCGATGACACATACTAGTCTTGATGGGGCGTGGCTGGGCCGGTGGCCCTTAGCCAGCCATTGGGCGGGGAGGTGGAGGATGGAATTAGGTTTATGTTCACCCCTCTGGCCAGCAGTCCCGCTGCTGCAGCGATGGAGTGTGAGCCTGTGGCTGTGCGGAATGGGCAGAGCTAGGTAGCGGTCAGGTGCTGAGGTCTGGGGACTATTGTGCCGCAAGGTCTTGCACTGCAGTCCTTAAACTCACGATATAACAGAGGCTGACCTCAAACCGAGATCCTCCTGTTCAGCCTTCCAAGTGCCTGGATTACAAGTGGGCGCCACCATGCCAGGCTTCAAAGGACGTTTTGTAGAGCAAAATCAGATGAGTAATGAAAGAGGCTTTTAAAATGTACAGCTGGAAATAGAAAAAAAGGAAGGAAATCCCAGTAAGAGTCATACACTTTGCTAGTGGCAAAACAATGGAAGAATATAGCACAAATAAAGGTGAAGCTGAAGTCCTACAGTAAATCTAACCGTGACTTGGGAGGAACTGTCTTGCTGTTTTAGCAGCTATGCCATTTTACATTCCTAGCAATCGTACACAAATTGGGGGGAGACGTTTTGCCTCCTATTGATCAGACAAAACTTCCTGGGGACCCTGATTGCAGTTTTCTGTGCTTCAGGCTGTGACGTCAACCCTCTGTGTGTGACTTTCTTGGAGAGAAGATTGCTTTTGTTTTGGGCATTAGCACCCCAAAATACCAATGTGTCGTGGACGAGTATTACCAGAGGAAGTGGGAGAAAGAAGAAGAAAAGAGGATGTCTGAGGAAGCAGAAAGACAGTTCCAGCAGAGTAAGCTGTAGTCTAAATCGGTTTTTCAGATAAATCAGCAAGAAACACTGGTATCCAGTTGGTCTGTAAATCTCAGTTTTAAGATGGAGGAAGACTGTGAATGGCAGAAGGCAAACAAAATTCAGGCTCTTATCCAACCATAGAATGAAATGACTATCAAACTTTGAATGCAAAAAAAAAAAAAAATTCAACGCTACATTTTTTTGTACCAGGAGCTTTCGCATTCTCTATTGAGTGAAACTTAAAGTGATTATTTATATTTTAAATTTTTAACTTATCTGGAAAGGAAAAAAAAGTTTCTTCACTCTTAGGCAACATTTAATAAGTCATATCTGAAGTTTGGATATTTCTACTCTGCTTTTACTGTCTGCTGAATTAGTGCTGTTGCTTTTCTTTTTTCTGCAGGAAATGCTGGGGATCAAACCCCAAGATGTTAGCAAGCACTTTACCTCTGAGCTGTACCCTCAGCCCATTATTTTAGTCTTAAAGTAATCCCGAAAAAATTAAGGCCTTAATAAAGTAAGAAGAGTTAAAATAGCAAGCACATTTGTTATTTGTGCATTTGTAAAAGAGGAAAAAAGGGTAAATCATTGAATAAGGCTAAGTGGAGCCAGTAATCCTACAATTTTAGATTAAAACGAAAATTTCCCCCCTAGATTTTCTGATGTTGTGTCTTGCATTTTAAGCTTCCCATTTAATGTATTTATTAATTTCACACTAAGCCTGGTTCACTAAGTGTGTAATAAAATAAGCACAACAGAAGCACCTTTTTTAGTTCATTGAGAATAACTTTTATGGAGAAGTGTTTATTACACAATATTAATAAGGGTTTCCATTTTTAATGCAAGTCATTTAATCTTGTATTCTTTCTCAGTAGCTACTAAAATTAATAAGCTTTGCTCATAAGGTAACACTAGTTATGGAATAAATTAATATGCAAAGCCTGACTATCCACTGTTATATCATGCTTATATCATTCATTCAGCCCTTAATGCCTCCCAGAATTGGGGGTATGGGAAACTAGGAGACATATAGATTTAAACCTTCAAGAACTATTAAATATTGTACAAAGAATAATGGTAACATAAAAAATTTAGTTACTTATCTCTCACCATTCTGAAATAGTAACAGTAAGAAGGGCAGTTTACTTAAACCAGGTTGGCCATTTCTCTATCTACTGGGTGATTTGCAAACTTAACAAATTTATATACCCTGAAGTCACTTTTGAAAATATTTCTAAATATGTGGACAGAACCTTGAAATATTTACAGATAAATATGGATAAAAAGAACGTATGGAAAAGCATGTGGACCTAGAGAATGTGTAGAAATGCTGACCTTTGAAGCCTTTTCTTAGCAGTGAGGATGCAGCTTAGTGGTGGAGTGCTTGCCTAGCGTGTGCACAGTCCTGGGTTCAACTATAGTAGTAAGAAAATCCCAAACCAAAACAACACTGTAAGAGCTTTTAGAAATTAAATGTTATGTTAACAGCCTTCTAAACAACAATTAAGCTATCAATTATAAATAAACATGTAAAATACAGTTTGAAAAAAACTCAAAATATATACAGTGGTCCTATTATTGAAACCTGTTGTCAATAAACATAAAATAAATTTTTAACTGAAACCGAAGTTTTTGAAACTAAATTTGTTAACTGAAGTTTGAAGAATTTAGGAAAAATAAACTCTTAAGAGTCTCTAGTTATATGGATTCATGCTATGGTGGTTCGTACTATGTGACAGTCATCTTTTTATTCATGAGTATAAACTATATAACTTAGTGCATAACAATTAATCTTGAAATAATGTAATTAATGTCACCATGAGTTATACTTCACAGCTCTGAAGCATGCTAGTCAAACTTCCTTCAATTTGTTTCTAACTTTGCGATAGCACCTTTAATTCAGCTAGTTAGTTCTTAACCAAAGGTACTATTTTCTAAGAGTTTACCTAGAAACCTTTCTGATTATAGTAGAAGATAGTGACTTAGGAAGGGTTTATAATTTTTAAATTTTATTTTCACTACTTGTCCAATAATGGCTAGTTTGTAATGTCTATAGTTATTCATTGTGCCTTAAATTTTTATACTTTTTTGGTTATGCAAGCTATAAAATTTCTCATAAATGCACTAAATGGTTTGTGTTATTTTAGAAAAAATAATTACCATATAAGTATATGATTTAGCAATTTCACTTCTGAGTATAGAAAAGGAGAACAGAGATGCTAACAGACATTTGTAGACCAGCACTATTCACAAAAGACAAAACCTGGAAACAACCCAGATGTCTAGCCACAGATGATTAAGTGAGTAAAATGATATACAAACAGGAGAGTATTATAAACTCTTTTTTAAAAATGACATTTTGACATATTCTATGACCTGTATGAACACTGCAAACATTATTTTAAGTGAAATAAACCAGACACAAAAATACAGATATTGCATTATTCCACTTAGTATAATAGCTAGAAAAGAATAAATATTCAATTCCTGGGTGCAGAAAGCAGGATGGTGGTTACTGGTGGCTTAGGGAGAGAAAATGGAGAGCTTTGACTTAATGATTGCAGTATCTCTGAAATGACAAAGACGTTCTAGTGATTGAATGCAGTAATAATTGCACGGCAATGTAAATATACTTAATGCCACCAACATATACACTTAAAATGGTTAAAATGGTAAATTTTGAGATATAATTTACCATTTAAAAAAGTAGGCAAATGAATCCAGTGCATGTTAAAGACCTTGATTTAAAACTTTTCCTTTTAGTCTTTGTAAATAAAATATGGATCGTTATCCAAAAAAAGTGTTTTAAGCTAATAAAAGTATGTATTAAAAGGCATATGTACTTGGCAACATTTTATTTGTTTTCTTTGCTCTATTTCATTATTGCTTGAGTTACTATAAAGGATCAGATGCCATGAGCCAAGATCTTATCCTGAGTCAAGCTTTAGTGATGATGTAAAACATTGAAGTAATCCAGAGGCTCAGACAGAGCTAAGAGAAGTCTGGCACACTGAAGGCAACAGCCCAGGTCCTCTCTGTCCATGACAAGCATGCATGCTTCAGCCCAGAATAATGAATGACACCTCCAATGGAGGTTTTATGGTGTTGTGTCACACAATAAGGGAAGATTTCAAGTAGCAAACATCTCTGTGTTATATTGCAGCACCCTTGTAATTTTCAAGAACAACCCGCTAAGAGCATCATAGAAAAGGCTTCCTCCCATTAGGGTACATCATCATATGTTTACCTGGTGCTCCAGAATCATATCAGCCATGGAATTAGAGAAGGGCACCTGCTTCTTCACCCCACCCCATGGGAAAATTCCCTCAATTGTCAGGCAGATACTGGGACCCAATTCACTGCTTTCAGTCTTTCCTCCTTGTGAACTACGGATTTGTGCTCCCCTAAACTTTATATACTGAAACCATAATCCTCAATATGATGGTATTTGGAAGTGGAGCCTTTGGCAAACAGTTAGGGTTAAGTGAAATTTTAGGTTGAAGCCCCGTCACAAAATTAGAGACCTAATAAGAAAAGGAAGCTGGGTGTGGTAGTATATAACTGTAATCCCAGCACCCCAAAGGTTGAGGCAGGAGGATCTCTGTAAGGTTGAGGCCAGCCTAAGCTACATAAAAATATTTAAGGCCAGACTGCACTACATAGTGAGATGTTGGCAAAAATAAATAAATAAATGTAAAAATTAAAAGAAAGAAAAAAAGGAAAAGAAGAGATCACAGTAATCTAACCCCAAACTCTTCTGTTTTTCTCTCAAAATTCCACATGAGAACATAGCAAGAAAGAAGCCAACTGAAAGCAAGAAACTGAAATTACTCATTTTGTTTGCAGGAGGCCCCCTTGATCATTAATTTTCCAGCTTCCAGAATTGTGAGAGATAAATGTCTACTGTTCATGCCACTCAGTCACTGGCATTTTGTTAGCAGCCTCAGCTAAGATATTCCTCTTTAGCTAATTACCCTGACACTATAAGTAAACCATTATGTAAGTACTTGTCTTTGGAAATAATCCTATAAGCCTGATACAATACTTCCATGAGAACTTTCTACTTCTAAAACTCAATGTCTAGAATTTTGTACTAGGGACACTCTCCAATCACATCACAGTCTCCTGATGACAGGGAGAACAAATGGGGCCTGCAAGTCATCACATAGTACAAAGTCCCAGACTCAGTATTCATGTGATTCAGATATAAGGAACTATAAGAAATATAAGAAAATCTAAAAAAGGAAAAAGAAAACTGTTTTCACATCAGTCATATTTCAAGCTGAAAGGAAATTGAAGTAATTACTGTATAATTGCTCCAAAGGACTTTTCAGGGTCTACTATCTTATGCCTCTGGTATAAATTTGCTATCAGAGTTCTTGTTTTCTACCTCTTTCTACCTTTGGATGCCAGGATTCGGACACTTCTATATATCCTCTCAAGCTTCCCTTTGCCTCATATCCTTGGTTTGGTCCCAGTCCACTCTCCTGGTCCCATTTCTGAGGCCTGATGGCTAGTGCAGAGGGCCAGGTGTCCTACATTTCCAGACAGTAAAGAAAGGTGAAGCTTCTCAAAGACTGACTATGCCCCAAGCAGCATCAGTAGTGCTATTAGGAGCAAAAGAAAGAGGAGAGCCAAAAACAAACAAATTAACAAATGCACAAAATTAACAAACAAAACCAAAGCCCCAGAACAAGAGCAGCTGCCTGAACTATGTGCATCTGAGCACTGAGCAGGTTTGGTCCTTTCACTCTTCCTTACCCATAGGACAGTGCTGTCCCTTATCCTGTTCCTCCAACCCAAGTGACTACCCTGATAGAGTGGGCAAAAGCTGGGTAGCAGGGAGACACTTACACCCTAATATCTTTAAACACTCTTCAAAGTTCCACAGTGGTGGTGTTGTCCCTGGACTCTACCATCAGTACTTAAAATTCTGAGATGTATGCTGGCACCAGGGAACCACAAGGACAAAACCAAAACTGGCACCCCAGTTGTGAGCATACAGTGTCCTTAATTAGTCTTTCCTGGACTCATGCAATTATCTAAGTAGAAGTTTCTTTAGTATTACTTGAATTGCAGAATTGCTCCTGGTTTCTGGGAATAGCTATTGAGCCCTTTCTTCAAAGCATGCATCAATGCAAATGGAAAGAACAATTTACTTCTTACAGATGTATTTTCTAGGCAAGAGAAATCTCCTAAGTGAAATACAACCAGAAACAAAATCAATAAGCACTTTTTGAAAGAAAAAAATTTCTTGTAAATACTACCAAATGCAATTTTCCAAACTTTTTCAATCACAATTACATATGAATGACTCTTCTTAGTTTACAATACGTTTCTATCAACTTTCCAGTCTGAAAGGAAATAGAAAGTAAATGTCACAGCAACTGCAATCTATGAACAGTATAAGAAGATATTAGCCTCAATGTACAAGCTTTGCAGAAATTCATAACACTACATAATTCAGTATGAAAAAAATTATTTTAAACCACAGGTGGTTTTTAAGAGCTAGTATGTAGGTATTCATTCTTTGCAATCTCAACATTGCAGGCTGTGAAAAAAGAAAAAGAGAATTTTCAATTCAGTTATTTTTTTCAGGTCATTTTCTCTATGACTACATTTGTAGTACATAATGTTTATATTACATTTATATACAACATAGAAGTGCAAGGAAACATTTGCATGAAACCTACTGAAGCAAATAGCAGTGCGCTTGATGTGCGCTCTGGAAACAAGGCAAACCACCAAAGTTGGAAATGACAAATGATGTTCTTGCCAAATCTTCTTAGCAGCCAGTGACCATAACTTGCCTAACCCTGAGTGGTTGTCTTTTAGTGGTGGTTTCCTTATGTGCCCCATCAGAGTACTGGGTGGTCTATGGAGCTATCTGGGATTTAAAAGCTGACCTTCCCCACAGTTAGACAAACACTTCAAATGCTATTGCTGGCTGCTTGAATGTGGAATGGTACCTGGGTAAGTTGCTCTAAAATCAAATCAAGCATGAGAAACGTTTTGAGATTTTTATTACTCTAGCATGACCCTTTCATGAGCACGGGAAGGAACTTGCAACACATACATCTTTCAGAGCCAGGACAAGCAAGGAATCATCCTTTGCCAAAATATGACTCCTAATCCGTGAGAGTCCACGAATACCTTGTATTTACTACTAAGAATATCATTTCCTGTTCAGGGTTACAATATGTTAAATCATTTTGTATTATATTTCCCTAAATATTGTATGTGAATAAGAATTAAGATGCATTAGGTACATTTACCAACTCCACACAAGGAATGTAAACACTATGTACTGCAACCATGTACAAAAAAAAAAAAACCAGGAAGGGGATCAGAGCTGGGGGAGGGGGAGGGAGGTAAGGGAAAGGGGATTAAAAAAAAAACTAAGATGTGTTATGTACGCACCTGTACCAATTTACCACAAAGAATGTAAACATGTGCTACACATATATACTGATAAACTAAAATTAAAAAGAAAATTAAAAACTAGCAAAATCTTTAAGAAAAACAGATAAGAGAGAGGAAGGAAGGGAAAGGAAAGTTGAAAAAGGAAATTAGGATTAATTATACACATGTACCAACTCCCCACAAGGAACATACCCACTATATACTATAATTACGTACTGATAAATAAAAAAGAATTTCAAAGAAAAACTCTTATCATGAAAAAAATAGTACTTTTCCCACTTTAAAAATTATGATTCAAATTTGATAATAAAACATCATCCCTTCAATTTTAAAAAGATAAAACCCTTAGAAGCATAATATCATAAAATATTTCTCATTTACGCTCAGTATGAATGAAAGATCTGGAGATTAATTTGACTTAGAAGAAAAAAAGAGAGCCTAAAGATACTCTCCTCAAGAAAGACTAAGGAAGCAAATAGGAAGACAAACAATTAGCTTAAGACTAAACTTCAACACAATTTTATATGTCTTATATTAAGCATACAATGAGATTTCACTCCAATTTGGAGTGAAAGTTTATCTAGATACAGGTATTTTTAGTGTTCTTAATTTCATCTTTGATTCATGTGTTCATTCAACATTTACTCAGGATCTACCAGCACCTACTTTACATCTACAGGTACTATTTTAGATGTTGGGGATCCAGCAGCCAACAAAATAGGCAAAGACTTTTATTTTATGGTACTTTTAGTGTGCTATACTTTTAACATAATTAAGATAAAATACTAAGGAATACACTGACATTCATATTTATAAAACAATCAACCTACATGCACCAGCAACTCGACACAAGCAGGGATTACTCAGGGATTCAGCCAAGATGGGAACATCTTCAGCCATAATGTCAAAGACTGAAGATAATTTCTGTGCCTGTTGACCTCCCCTGACTTACATAGTTTTGTACTGCATTGCTATAATCACCAACCCTCATTCCTCTTATCTAAAGTGCTATCCTTCTCCACAGAGGAGCTATTCCCAGTAGCCTATGGCAGGTACCACCCATCATCTTTGACCTGCTCACTATCCTCAAAGCTTTCTTCTCATGTCCCATTTCATCCCCATCTCAAGACTTCTTTGACTTGCAAGTTTTATACATCCCAGGCAACCCAAAACTACCTTTCTGAGTATACTTCATCTTGATTTCTCAGACAAAGATAAGTTGTGTCCTTTTCTTAGGTGGGACTATTAATTCTTTGGGCCTGCTCCCTGTTATTCAGCAGTAAACATTTCTGGAACTTTGTAAAATGCTTCCTCTAGCTCAAATATCCTTTGCTCCATTCATCTCCCAAAAAACTTTCTAAAATTCAACCTTTAAAAATTCTGATCCGATAGGTCTAAGGTAGATCTCAGACAGATGTATCACTTTTTTGGTAACAACATGGATCATTAAGATGTACATCCAAGTGTGAGACCATTTCCAGGAAATAATCACTTAGCACAGTAATTTCTGCACAATTTAACTTCTCCTTACTTGCATCTAACCACTCATTTCCATAGACTTCCTCCAAATAGGTCAACTTAAACCCATGTATTCAACCTAAATATTTCTATTTGTGTCTACACTTGGTTGTATCATTCAAGATCTCCGCACTATCATTCCTTTTATATTCTTAAGTGGTCTTAGCCTACACATTAATGCTATTTTGCTTATTTCATACTTTATTTCTATGTTAGATTCCTTACAATATTAAAAATAGACTTGATTTTTAGGTCTTTTTAAATAACCAATGAACCAAACAATAACCCAGAAAACAAACTATAACTTATTTAAGAATTGTTCTTTCATTTATAATCTCCATTCTATGCAATTATACAGACTACTCTGGGTGTGGGACTGGAGTTGATAGGCAAGAATACCAGTAAGTCATGTTAGTTTCCTGGGAAAAGGCAGTGTGAGAAGAAAGAGAAGGAGATGCTTAAATAGTCTCTACACCTTGCCATTAACCCAAGCACCAAACCAGCACAGAACCAATGGTAAAGCAGAAGGAGTAGAAAAGAAGGAAGATGATAGGACAGCTACAAATTTGTGCAGTGAACTGTGATACTTAGAGTACAAAACTGGAAGATGTTACAAATACATAACACAACATATTATTCTTTTTTGTGACTCCTTATTATCATTTTATGCTATTGAAGGGTTAGAAAAACGGACAATCAAGCTCAAAACAAGGTGATGAAAAGACTTCTTCATTGGAGATAAAGTCTTAAAAGAAGCTACAAGTACTATGAGGTGACCAATTTACCATGACCTATTAAAGACTGTCAGTGGAAAGATTTATGGAGAAAATGATTTACAAATACCTAAAGAGGAATCTAAAAATCATTACTGGAGTTTTTTTTACTAAGCTCCCACTAAATGATCAATAAGCAGAATATGCTGCTGAAATGTTTCAGCACTCCAATATTCCAAATTTGTACATAACTTTGCAGGCAGTTCTTGCATTAGTAGCATCCTGAGCAGCAAACCAAATAAGAAAATAGCCATTGACTGGCATGAGACCAAACAGTAAAAATGTTTTCATGTTGGCCCCACTTATGACTGAAGAGTATATGGCTGGCAACTGGCAAGGACATTCCAATCTCAGGGTAGACTATCACATATTTCATTCAGCAGCTGTTCAGAGGCTGAGAAGCAGGCGATCTTCCAGAGCAATCCCTGGAAACAGCTATGGCAGTAAAGGAGTGCTACAGTTATGTCTGTCCAGATTTAGTAAAGGAATGTACCAAGTATTACACAGATGGGCCAAGTGGATTAAACAGTATACTGGAATCAGGCAATAGCAAAGAAAGAATTTTCCACTGACGTTGGTTATGAGAGATCTTTGGGACCTGAAATGTTTTTTCATCCAATATTTGCTAATCTTGACTTTACATAACCTACCTAAGAAGTAATAGATGAAGTAACTCAGAATTATCTTGTTGCTATCAGAATTCTCTCCTTGAGAATACTTACCTCATCGAATTAAGTATAGAGGGATTTTGAATGTCACTTTTATATTTTGAAGGGAAAATATGACCACGTAAGAGATAGATTATGAAAGGTAGCTTTATACACAACAATGTAAAGATATACAACACCACTATACTGTATGCATACATACAGTAGAGATGGTAAACTTTACCCCATTTTAAAAAAATCTAAAATGTGCAGTTGACATTACCCATGATGGGACCAGGTATGACAGCAATTATGACTTACTACCATCCTTCTCCCCAAAAAAAGATTTGGGTTTTATTGTAAGCACCTTTAGAATAAGAAGCTAGGGAGAGAAGTCAAGATGGCCGATCAGTGAGCAACAAAATACAAACTCTCCTGGTCGAAACAACTCATTTACCGGAATAAAACACCCTGGGGAGACCCAGACAGAGGGAGATGTATCCTCTTGACACAGGAAGAAATTAAAACATAAAAAAGTTCATCAAATATGTTGAGACTATAACTGAAACAGCTAAAAATTATGGGACACAGTTTGCAACAGCCTGAATCTGCACCAGCCAGCAGAGCCGTGCAAACTCTTTCCCGCCACCACGCACAGGAACCACAGCAGCACTGAAGTCGGGGGTTGGTGAGCCCAATGGAGAGCGGAGCCAGCAAAGGGACCGTCATTAATTCATGGTCAGTTCTGGGAATGAGACCCCCCCACACGGGAAGGGTGAAACCAAATGGGCCACATGTTGGAATCAGGTAAGAGGAGCCTGAATGGGGAGCAACAGTGACTTCAGTTGGTTCCTCCCTCCCCAGAGCAGATTTGTGGGATTTGCTTGGACTGGGCTGCACCACTGACAGGGACCCAATGAGCTGTCCCAAATCAATTCCCTGCACCTAGCACAAACTAACCAGGTGAAGGCCCCTGAAGTATGACTGGCCTGCTGGGGAGGGGCAGGCATATGCAGCCGCTGCTTACACTTCAGTGACAAGAGCAGGCAGGAGAGGGTGGAGGTCCCTAGCCAGCAGGCTTTGGAGGAAATGTGGCCAACAGGGAAGGAGGCTGGGACCTGCACTGTACCCTGTGTGGAGGAAGCCAGGACCAGGAGAGAGAGGCAGGAGGAGGCCCCTAGCCCAGAACCCTGAGAGCACTGATCCAGGAGAGGGAAAAAAAGGGAGACTGAGGGCGGCAAACATGCAACATCAGACATGGCTTCAATGGACATTAAGAGATATCTTCAGGACCTTGTAGACAAGCTCAAAACTGAAATATTAAATCAGGTAAAGCAAGATATGAGTAGAGTAATAAAAGAAATGCTCTCAGGAAGCATCTCTCAGGAAGATACAGATGGAAGAAGGGAGGAACACAAAATAAGGAGAGAAACATTCAAAAAAGAATGTAAAGAAAATATAGAATACATGAAGCAGATTCCAAGAGACTACCAGGAAATTAAAAACTCCATTGAAACCTGGCAAAACTCCTTAAAAGAAACTAAAGATAGACTATCAAAACTTGAAGACAAGTTTGCAATGTGTGATCATGAAAGGAAAGATCTCTTAAAAATAACAAGGAAACAGGCAGTAACAATACAAAGGCTAGAAGATGACAAGAGAATCTACAATTTAAGAATAAGAAATGTGAACAAAGAAGCAGGAATACATACAAGTGAATTACAAAGACTATTCATGGAAATAAATAAGGAAAACTTCCCAAGCATGGGAAAAGAAAATGACATTCGGTTATGTGAGGCAGACAGAACTCCAGTCACCTACAACCAAAACAGAGCTACACCCAGACAAATAATAATCAAGACACCAGAAATTCAATATAAAAACAGAGTATTAAAAGAGAGAGAAAAAAATACCGGCATTTTAGGAACAATGGCAGAAAGGCCTCAATGAGTGGGGCAGGCAGTAGAATGAAGGAGAAAAGTAGACAAACAAAGGCAGAAAAATAGCATAGCAGAAATGAGGCAGAGAAGGATGGCTAGAACCTCTAACATAGATGGCCTTGATACACTATATTATTAAAAGTGTACCAGGATTTAAAACCCACATTACTCACACCACTCTGCTTAGATGTAATATATTCTGTTCCAGTCATTCTACCTGTACTAGATTTGAGGGCACAGACAGTAATCCCCAAACTAACAGGATATAGTATAGTAATCATCCTCAATTTCCTATTAAGTTAATCTAAAGCTCTGTAAAACCTACACTGTTTTACCATGACTGATCATAATTGAATCTGGTTTGTTGGATCACTGTTTTGTATTCATAGATTTTATTCAAAGCTGTTATGATTGATAGTATCAAGTCTGAGAGTATAAGGCAGCTGCACCGAAGATGACAAGATTCACTAGAATATCCACTATGGTTTGATTATTACCTGCCTGTGAAGTTTTATACTGTCTACAATGTTTTATTTTTACTAATATTGTTATGTACTGCTATGCTCAATTATACTGCTATATTTAATTATGCCTGATGATATAGACATTCTATTGAAGATAATAAGAGACAACACAGTAATCATTGTAGATCACCTTGTACTGTGGTTTTATATGACTTTTTGTTTTAATGGTTTTATAGGAATTTGTTTTGTTTTGTCTTGCTAAGTTTTGTTTTTCCCTCTAATCAGAAAGGATAGAAATACATGTTGAGTCTCATGCATGCATAGCTGTTTACAGTCTCACTGTTTGAATATCTACTTTGTATGCTTTAATTTTGTAACTCAAACAACTATTTCTAAGACAACAATATGTAATTTATCAACTTGTGATTTCTTATTGTTTATCTTTTTTTCTGAAATTCTGTATTATCTCTACTCTTTACATGCTTTTGTTTCTCTTTAAATAAAAATTTTTTTAAAAAGAATAAGAAGCTAGTATCTTCAATGAACTCTAATCATAATTTCTTTCTTATTAAAAAAATATGAGATTGTTGGATAGTTTTTAAAAATCTATATGTGCAACACGTAGGTGTTACCACATTGGATTCAGCCTCCAAATACTGAGATTTTTTTTTTCTTATTTTATAGGCTTAAACAGTTGTCGACCCAACATGTAAGAGTAGGTAGACCCTGAAGGTGGCTGATCCTTTCTTTCTTTCTTTCATTCTTTCTTTCTTTCTTTCTTTCTTTCTTTCTTCCTTTTTTCCTTTCTTTTCTTTTGTTTTCTTTTCTTTTTTTTAGGCAGGGCCTTGCTATGCAGTCAGGCTGGCCTTGAGCTCACTTTGTAGCCTAGGGTAGTCATAAACTTGAAATGATCCTCCTGTCTCAACCTCTTGAGTGCTGAGATTACAGGCATGCACCACCACAGGAGGTTTGAGATGACATAGTTCTAAAGGAGACTAATTTATCTTTCCCATGGCAGAAATGGTTAGTGCTGTTACTGCTGAGGCCTGATCAAATATTTTTTTCCTGATTTGCAGTGGCTTTAATAAAATTTTTCTCTCTACTCTTATTCTTTTTTTACTCATTTTTAACTGATACATAATAATTCTTCATATTTGTGAGACAGTGTAAACTTTAATAAATGTACATAGTATGTAATGATTGAATCAGAATAATTGCAACATTCATCACTTTAGACATTTATCATCTCTACTAGCTGTCTTGCAATATTCAGTTGACTATTGTCGACCATAGTAACCTGTGCTATTATGTTTCTGCTCACCTAGTGGTAATACTAAACACCAACCTGGTACAATTTACAGGCAAATATTTTTCATAATAATTCTGAAAAAATCACTTAAATTGTTCCAGTGTTACAATAATGTGAAACATGTTTTTCTCAAAATATGCAGATTTCAATGGAACACGTACAAAAACATTTCCCAAAGCAATTTGTCATTTCTGTTTTTTCCACTCAAAATACATAAAGATTAAATATTAAATAAACCCAAATATTGAAGGGCTTCATGCTTAGTCTCATCTCTAATAAACTTAGGGTCACACATATGCAATCCTTTTACCCTCCATTCTCCAGTTGCTGTTGAAAAGAATGAAAGTTCTGGTGAGTGATGGATA
>PVLA01016970.1:0-18896 GCA_004027455.1 Hydrochoerus hydrochaeris
AGACAGCAACCGTGAAAATAAGAGGATATAGTATGATAATCATCCTTAATTTCCTATTAACTTAATCTAAAGCTCTGTAAAACCTACACTGTTTTACCATGACTGATTGTAATTGAATTTGGTTTGTTAGATTGCTGTTTTGTATTGGTAGATTTTATTCAAAGCTGTTATGATTGATAGTATCAAGTCTGAGAGTATAGGCAACTGTACTTAAGATGACAAGATTCACTAGAATATCCACTATGGTTTGATTATTACCTGCCTTTGAAGTTTTATACTGTCTACAATGTTTTATTTTACTAATATTGTTATGAACTGCTATATTCAATTATGCCTGATGATATAGATAATTCTGTTGAAGATAATAAGAAACAACACAACAATCACTGTAGATCACCTTGTACTGTGGTTTTATATGGTTTCATGTTTTTATAGGAATTTGTTTTGTTTTGTCTTGCTAAGTTTTGTTTTTCCCTCTAATACAGAAAGGATAGAAATACATGTAGAGACTCATGCATGCGTAGCTGTTTACACTCTCACTGTTTGACTATCTACTTTGTATGCTTTAATTTTGTAACTTGAACAACTATTTCTAAGAGGACAATATGTAATTTATCAACTAGTGATTGCTTATTGTTTATCTTTTTTTGAAATTCTGTATTATCTCTACCCTTTACATGCTTTTGTTTCTCTTTGAATAAAAAAAATTTTTTAAAAAGAACAGTATGCTTAAAATCATGGAAAGTAAAATAAATGTTTCTTCTTTCTGTGATATCAGTGATATTTAAAATATACTAAAAAATTGGAAACTATATTATTCTATTAGCATTCTGAACACATCATTAGTCAAAAACAAAAAAAATCATTTTAACTTTTTGGTGGAATATTATCTGATGGCCCGAGATCAAATAAATACTGAATCTCTGCAACATAGGACAATGTAACTGTCTCTTGCAGTTTCTTGTGAAAATTTAAAGAGAGCAGATGACTCAGCAATCTATGGAACATGAGACAAGTCTGGCCACCACTTATTTTTGTACAGACCACAAGATGACAATGGTTTTTACAGTTTTTTAGTGGTTGGAAAAAATAAAAAGAATTACACTTTATGATGTGAAAATTAGATAAAATTCAAGTTTCTGAATCCATAAATAAAGTGATACTGGAAGGCAACCACATTCATTCACTCCTGCATTACTGGATGGAACTTTTATGCTACCACAGCAGAGGCAAGCCCTGGTGACAGCAAGCTTACAATCCACAAAGTCCAAAGTAGTTACTGTTCATCTCTTAAGTGAAAAAGTCTAATACAAGCATGAAAATCGCTTAGCACAAAGCTTGCCACATAATAGCCTCAATAAATGATGTTTAATTACATAAATATACTCATTTTTATTAAAAATTTGTGTCCCACATGTACCATACATGACCACAGAATGTATAGTTGAGATTCAGCTAAGCAGAATGGCCAGGCTACTCTGGAGCCCCCAAAAGGGTTTTCTCCACCCTCTCCCCTTAACTTCCCCAGGTCCTGCTCCTGAGTGCCTCATCTCTGACCTTCAAAACCCTGGCTGGTTTAGATTATTGCTCAGAAATAATCACTCTTGCCTTGTGTTAGTCATATTTCCACTACTAGAACAAAACATCTTAGATAATTAATTTCAGAAAGAAAGGTTTGATTTAGCTGACAGTTTCAGGAGTTTCAGTCCACAGTCCATGGGCCCTGCTGCTTCTGAGTCCCTGGCAAGGCCATACTTCATGGCAGAAGCACATGCTAGAGGAAAGCTGGTCACCTCATGGTGACTGGAAAGCAAAGAGAAGGAGTGGAAGGGACTGGGGTCCCAAAATCCCCTTCAAGAGCACACACCAAACAACCCCTTCCAGTGTACTCCACCTCCTAAGATTTCACCATCTCTCTGTAGCACCACAGGCAAGGCACCACACCTGTAGCATACGGGCCTTTGAGGAACCTCCAAGATCCAAACCATAACATTTTCCCAACACCTCCTTAGGTATCGCATACTTTGGAAATGGCCCAGTACTTGATCTGACATAAAATATGAGAAGATCATGACCTACTGGGGGCCCAGGAGTTCAGCTCAGTGGCACAAGCACCTGCCTGGAAAGCACAAGGTCATGAGTTCAATCCCTGGTACAAATATATATATATATATATATATTATATATATATATATATATTGCAATCATGACCTACTGTAGTTCTCATTTTCAATGTATTCATTCTATATTCCAGCTACAAGGGAGCAAAAACCACCTATAAAATTACTGACCATTAATAGCTATATGTACTTGGAGAATAAAGTTATATTAAAAAAATTACTGACCATTAATGAACTGGTCATCTATAAAATGAGTCCCCTTTCCAAAGTTCCACTGGTCACTGGGTTCATTCTCTACTGATCAGATTAGGATATGAATCTTCTTTTTTGAATATCCAATGTTTCTGGCCTGACTCTAGCCAAAGTCTAGAGTTAAGCAGTTGTCAAGGTTACATTTTTAAGTCTACAGTAGCACCAAAATGCATTGTTCACAAATATTAAGCTTCAATTAAATTTGTTCCCTCTGCCATCCACATGGGAAGGAAAAGTCCCGGTGAAAATATAAAATGCAGGTCTCTAACGAACTCATTTTTTCATGAGATCAGCTGCTCAAATTTTAATATAGTATATATTCTTTCCAAGTTCATGTGTTTAAAAGTAAGGAAAGAAAAATGGGCTTGAAGTTATTTCAGCAGTATTCACAGCATTCTCTGTGGACCAAGGCAGCCCTCCCTCTCTTGAGGCCCCTCATTTCTGGAGGTAAGCTTTAAAAAAAAAAAAAAAACAATGGAATTATATGTTTTCATCATTTTTTGACCCCTTGGAGTTTGGCCTGCTTGGAGAATAACACACACCATCATTCCAATAGGGACTTCTATGGAAGAGAGTATGAGGTTCTCATCATTCTCTAATAGCAAAAAAGAAAAAGAAGAAAGAAAGAAGAAAGAAAGAAAGAAAGAAAGAAAGAAAGAAAGAAAGAAAGAAAGAAAGAAAAGAAAGAGAAGAAAAGAGAGAAGAAGGGAAGGGAAGAGAAGAGACATGAGTTAAGGGAGAAAAATCAGGGAATCCTATGAAGAGTGGACACATTCCCATTGAAGATTCCATATCACTAGAATTCTTGGCTCAAGTATATAAAGGAATTATCCAGTGATACATGTTTGAGGGGCTATGCTTACCTGATTTAAACATTATGTAGTATATACATGCATGGAGATACCATACAGTGCCCCATAGACATGTACAAATACATTTTTATTTTAAAATACACTTTTAAAAATACATTTTAAAAATACATTTTTATTTTAAAATAAAGTAATTTTTTAATTATACAAATGCATTCTAACAACATAGTCCACTCTGATAAAGCCTCCATCAGTCCATGTTCATTTTTAATAATGTTTTTAACTTAAATTTTTTTCAGTATCTTTTAAAAAACTTTTCATATAAATATTAAAAACTAATTTAAGTTCTAGTTTAAAGATATCTTAGCCGGGCAGGACCAGCTTTTTGGCCAAGGGCACTTTGGTTGCTATTTTCTATTTACAAAAAAGGATATATTTCCATGTCCTAGCAGTTAGACAGGCATAAATGAATAAATTAGCATTTGCCTACATTTAAATCTCATAACCTAAACTACTAGACAGCTGACTCTAATTGATTTATTATTGCTCACAGTTATTGTTTGCCAACCAAAGCCAAATGTTAAGGAAAATGATAAGTTAGAAACCCAAAAATGATACTTCAGTGCTGCATTTCTGAACTCAGAACTCTTTCCTTGGTCTGTGATTGAGGATCCAGTGATACAGATTTTCTTCTGTCTCATACTCAAGGAAGTCTATTTGGTATATGCAATGCATCCTCAACCACCTTTATGAGGTTCTGGGATCCCATAAGTTTTAAGTTGGATTTCAGCCATAATTTACCTCTTTATGCAAAAGTCAGACATATCCAGGTTTACCAGAAGTGTCAGGAACTTATCACTTCCGAGAGATTCTTGATCTTGCATACCATCCCTCCCATTATAAGCAGCTACTCCAGCACCTAAAGATGTGCTTGGTAGACATTATCAATATACACATTTATTTTTCTTACCAGGAATGTAAAAGATTACATTTCTTCACCTTCATGTACTGAGGAGCATTACTCGTTCTGGTCACAAAACTGTGTCACTTATAAACTAAGTAAGTGACAAACTCCTACACAATTGCTGTTTCTATCTCCACTTTCTCTCCTACTCGGCTAAAATGAGACATCTCAGTGCTGGAATGGTGCTGGGGGACCTGCCTGGTCCCCCTGTCACTAAGTGGGGCAAAGCTCCATCACCACTTTCCCACTCAACACTATCCCATCACCTGCCCACTCAAACTAAGTGTACAGCTGAAGCAAGAAGCAAGAAAGAAAATTTTATATGTCAGGTGACTGAGATTTGGGAGCTAATGTGTTACTGCAGCATAGTACAGCCTTTCCTGGTAAGATGGTGTCTGTTGTCTCAATTAAATAAGGTGTCTCGAGAAATGTCTTCTGTGTGACTCCACATCAATGTATCTTTTGATTTTTCATGGGAAAACTCAACCTCACTTATTCCTTCACAGGTAAGACTTGACTTTGACTTCAAAGAGAAATAGGATTTAGAAAGATAAAGAAAGAGGAAAAGTCATTCCACATAAAGAAACAGGTTGAAATCATAGGATACTCTAACACAGAGATACACATTCCAAAATCACATTATTCTTCCACTCCCTTCATATAAATGACTTAACAAACACCTTCCTTTGATGAAAATGGATGATGAAAATCAAAGTGCTTAATTTCAACTCGATCCTCTCACAGTAGATGGGAAAGTGAATAGTCACAAACTCAGGTCAATAGTATCCATGGGTATTAAATAAGCAGGCGTCTCTCCCTCCCACACTAGACTTCATCAAGCCAGCTCCTTAATATTTGTGTGAAGGCACAGCCATCTGAAAGGGGTTGGGGTTATTCCACAAAGCCAGTTTCGCACTTAAGTTGGCTACCCCTATGCTCTCACCACAAATATTTCTGAAAATGTTGAAGGCTAACAATTTCAAGGCTAAGAGTTTCAGTAGTGGTTGGTTGTGTGTCTCTGTGTGTGTGGCCAGAGGTGAAAAAGTAGTGTGTTCATGAGATTTGTGTGTGAGTGTTACAGAATATGTATATATGGTAGATGGGTCACTGTCCTGAGAAGGCAATGGTAAGACAAACAATTTCTGTATTTTCTTAGGGTAAAATAGATTCAATAAAATATTTTTCAGTGAAAAAAGTTATAGATTACATAGAAAGGTAGAATTATACAGAAAGAAATAAAACATTTTTGAGGACCTAGTATGTTCCCGACACAGTTTGCTATGGTCTGAATGTTTGCATCCTCCCAAAATTCACTTGATGAAATCTAATTGTGAATGTGATGTTCCTATCTAGAGTGGGCTTTTAAGAGGCAAGTAGGGAGACATCATGAACGGATTTATGAAAGAGAGCTGTGTTACACAGGAGGACGCAGTGAGAAGTCACCATTCCACCCTGCAGAAGAAGGCAGGCCCTCCCCGCTCACCAAATCTGTCAGTGCCTTGATCTTGGATTTCTCAGCCTCCAGAGATTTTGAGCAGTAACTTTCTATTGCTTCTGAAGAACGCTGTCTACAGTGTTTCGTTAATAACAGCCCAAACAGGCTAAGTGACTATATATTTTATATACATTAGCTCACATGTATTTCTCATAATAATCATGGTAAGAACTCTTATTCCTGTTATTATAAATAAAGAAAATGAGACAAAGAGCAGCTAAATAAGTCACCTGCGATTCCATACTTTGCAAGTGAGAGAGTCCGGATTTGAATAAAGCACTCTGGCTCTAAAACCCACACTAGCAAGGAAATTGAAACATTCATGCTGAGTTTTGTTGATACACACACACAACAAAATTTCCCTTCAGTTACATCATCACTGGAAATCATCTCTTTTGAGCTATGGCCAGCTTTTTCCTCGCAGGCGAAGCCTAAATCCTCCTACTCACCAATGGTTTCTGCTATTTCTATCATCTGTGGAGTATTTTGGAGAAAAAAAGCAAAGTATTTTCTTTAGTCAATTGGCCTTTATTTAAGACTTTTATTTGGGGGAGCAGCGGTTTACTGGGAATCACACTCAGGACCTTGTGCTTGCCAGGCAGGTACTGTGCTGCTGAGCTATATCCCCAGCCCTCTCTTTTTTAACTGTTGAAATCTTCAAACATCCAGGAAGTGGAGAAAACAACATAATAAACTTCCATCTATCTCTTTATCATCCATTTACTCCCCTTAAATTCTGCCACCCCCACCCTCATTCTGGCCTCTGCCCCCACTGCGCCAGCAAAACTCATCAGATTCCCAGTGGCCTCCTTACATCACCATCCAACAGTGACTGGCAACCTTTTTCAACCTCACCCGTTTGATCTGCCTGAACCTCCTGATGCTCCCGAAGTTGCCATCATGCTCTGAGAACTTTCTATGTGCCACGGCCAATGCTGTGCACTTTTTCACAGCATCATTCAGCCCCTAAGCAACACTTATGTTGCCCCATTTTATGTGAGGTATAAAGAAATGAAGAAATTTCCTTTGGATCCCACAATTACTCAGGGGCAGAAACTATGCTGAAATGAGGTCAGTCTGTCTCTGTGGCGCATATTATTTACCACTGGGTCTCTCTTCTCCTCTCCTCTCCCTTCCTCTCTCTCCTCTCTCTCTATATATATGTCTCTCTCTCTCATCTTGCATCTACATTTTGTGTGTTTCTGTGCCCTCCTCTTGTCTGGTTTCCCTCCATCTGAATGAACTCACCCACATCCAAGACTTCAGTGGTCACCTCTATGTTAGTGACTTCTGATTCAGATTCCAGCTCAAGTCTCTTGCAAAGGTTCCAGTCCCAGTATTCTCAATGCCTGGCAGGCATCGCCTCTTGACTGTCCCAAAGGCGCCTCCACTTCAGTAGGTCCTTTCGTGGTCTTGCCCTGGAAATCTATTCTGCCTCTTCCCCTGTTGTTGGAGTAGAGAAACTGCATCACAGTTACCCAAGTCCTACCAATCCTGTCTCCAAAACGTTTCTCAAGTCTCTCTACCTCTGTCAGTTCAAGCCCATTTCAGGCAAGGGACTGCTGAAAATGAACCCAGGGGCTGATAAGCAACTGGGGGTCTAACAAGCCGCCGGCACAGCAGGGCAAAACTATCAGCGATTCCTGAGCTCTGCATCATGTTGGAACTTGGGGCGCTGGGAGAACAGACAGCCTACTCATCACCCTGGTAAGTGGCTGGGGGCCTACCGGTACACGGGCTAAGGATCAGACATGGATCCATCGCCCCCACCCGGTTAGCAAGTGGGCACCAGCGGTCTGAGTATCTCTTGGGAGGATGAATGTATGCAGCATGGCAAGTAAGGGGGATTTCCTTCTACCATCTCTTTGAAGGCAAATATTTTTATCACTGTTTTGCTCAGTTTTGTTTAACGGTACTGCTCTATTCAGTATTCTGCTTTTATAAGTTCGATATTTCCTTCCATTTTGCTCTAACTGATTGAAAGAATAGCTAATGTGAACAGAACGGGATGTACTATTATGCCTATTGCTGGTGTTGTGGTGACCTACTGTGAGGTTCTGTGCCAGTTTCACTGCACTGGGGTAGCATGGGTTTATTCTGTCTTGTTCTGCTGTATTTTGCTACCTTAAAAAAAAAAAGTAGATAACAAAGTAACAAAATACCTCCAAAAAACTCCCAACTCCACCAAAGCTGATCCATGGGGCTTGGATGAGGAGAAACTCAAAAACAAGGCAACAGAATTATATAAGGTGATTAAAAAGTAAATAACAACAACAAAACAAGTCAGTAAGGTACTGAGCAACCTGAAACAGGATATAACTAAACAGATAATGGACTTAAAAAGTAAAAGGAAGAAAAGAAAGTTCTCTAGAGGATATGGCTGCATGTATGTTTGAGTGTATAGGATTGATAACCATATTGCTAAGTTGTTACTGGATCATTGAACTTCTTTGCAGTGTCACTGTTTGAATGTCCATTTTGTATGCTTTAATTTTATAACTTGAACAACTATGTCTAAGAAGACAATGTGTAATTTATCAACTAGTGATTTCTTACTGTTTATTTTTTTTCTGAAATTCTGTATTGTTTCTACCCCTTTTTCTGTTTTACTTCTTTTCTCTTTAAATAAAATTTAAAAAAAAAAAGGAAAATGAAAATGAACCCAGGGCCTTCACACTGAGCTACTCTATAACGTTGGCCCTTTTTACTTTTATGTTTTGAGACAGGAATTTGCTAAATTACTAAATTATCCAGCCTGAACTCAAATTTGTGATCCTCATGCCTCAGCCTCCCAGGGTCTCGAGATTTTAGGGATATGCTACCTTTCCTAGCCACTTTTTTTCCCTTAAATTATGGTAAGTCCTCAGTTATTGCCAGACTTGTATCTTCCAATTCACGCTCCAAAATTTTTCCAGTTCATTTTTCAATGCAGATATTATTGCTTGCCTAGTTAAAATTCTTTAAGAACTTGGTGTAACCATCCAGACAGAGTCCATTTTCCTTACTAAGGCATGCAAGGCCCTTGTGGTCGAGTCTGGTCCTAGATAACTGTCAGATTGCACCTCAGCACCGTTTGTTTGCATTGGATTCTCTAGCCACATTGTATTTCTCTGAAATTTATTATGAGTGTTATAATGTTTTCTATTTGCTTGCCCTTCCATACAGTACCTAAATTGCCTTTACTTACCCCCTCCCTTGCTTACTTTTAGAAAATTTTTATCTGTGTTCCAAATAAATAGAAAGTGACACATGAATTTTTATCAAATCATTATCTTTTAAATGCCCACAATAACAGAATGTTACCATACCTTTTAAAAATTATGGGAAAATATTAATAATTAAAAGACATGACTGCCCATGGGGGAAGATTAAAAACTGCTAACTCCCACGTAAAATTTTAGCCTCAGCGGAAACAGAGAGTTGTAACAGCAGCATCTGCCCAGAGTTCAACCAGAAAAGTTTCATAATTTATTATGATCAACTAGATGGGAAATCCTGAGTTGTCAATTTGACATGTATTAATCTAGATGAGATAATACGATAAGCACAGTAAACCTTGGGATTGTGATTATTCGAACATTCAGACCAAAAATAAATAAATAAAAAGATTTACTAATATATCAGCAGCATCTATAAACATATGCTTTCCCAGAAGATATAACTCCAGTCCCAAAATAAATCTTTAAACCAAAGACAGTTATAATCATGTCTTAACCAATAATTTATATTACCATAAAATCAAGAGAAATGTAACTGATCCTTAAGAAATAAAGAAAATGTTCATAATAAAGGATTAGAAAATACAGAGGGTTTTGTTTTAGGTAGATGATTGATAAAAATTCACATTTTCCTTTCTATTTATTTTAAAATAAGATAAAAAATCTACTACAGTAAAATGCCTCAAAGTCCACACACAGCGCCTTAGAAATAAAAATTTATTATCAAAGGGTGGTTACACCCTAAGCTCATTCAAAGAGCTCCTCCTACTGTTTTTCCAAAATATGAAAGGAATGTGAAGAGAAGCACTTTTCCTAGAGAACCAGAGCCTGGTAAAATCTAATAGTAGGACCAAAAGGATGAAAGCCTCTCTGCATTCCTTGAGCAGGACAGACAGATGGTTAAAGCACCACATGAGTAAAATTTCCTGAGTTCATCCTCAGGGCCTTCCCCTCCACACGCACACCGAAGCTTCTCTGTCTAGGAATCATGCTTACTTGCCACTCTACAGGGGCCTTCTGGTAATAAAAGCCTCCCTCACAGAAATGCAGCTCAAATAAAAACATCGCGGGCATGACAGAGCAGTGGGAGAGAACGCGTGAGAAAGACTCCTCTTCCCATGATCCTCAGACACTGCTTCAAAGGTGATCTGCATTCTGAGCACACATCTCTTGAAGAGGAGATGAACAGTTTGATTCAGGTATAAAACAATTATTTTTTAAACCAAATTCTTAGTTATTAGTTCCTAATCAATTGTACTTGTTTTATTAATCTCTAACAGTTTTGGTGAGTGAATACTAGATTTTTGTTTCTCAATCTATGGGCATAAGATCACACATCAAACTCCAAAAAATAAACAAGAAATGCAGTAAATAAGATTGAAAGGCTGCACACCAAACTTAACACTTGGAGAGGGGAGAAGATAAGAAGGAATGAGTTTTAATGAGGATTTTTTTTCTTCCAACTTGGCGTAATGCTGTACTAAACATTTTAATGTATATCTTCTAGAATTTTATTTTTAGGTATCATCTAAAATAATATTATCATCTGTGATATATTTACCCATTCAGGTAGTGATCCCTTTTCTCTATTTGGTCAGTTCATTCAGTCATTCCACACACCAGGTCTTTTCAGGTGGGAAAGAAAGGGCCTACAAAGACACCCTGTGATAGCAACATGCATGGAGTGCTGACCATGGGCTGGGCACAGCCTCAAGAGCTTCATCAGAACCATCTCACTTAACCGTCACCTGACTCAGTTATGTTAGGATTGCACCCATTCCTCAGATGAGGGAACATAGCATAAAGAGGTCCTGCAAAATTGCCCAGTAACCTTAAGCTATCACAGCTGGAGCAGGAAAACTAGCTTCAAGAGGACCCTTGGTCACGGTACTATCTTTCCTCCCTAAAGGTGAAAACCCTGTCTAACCTCTGGAGGTTGGTAATCTAGCTGGAGAGAACTGAAGATGCTAATCACAATCTACAGGCTAAGTGGTATGATAAAAATACGCACAAACAGGAAAAGAAGCAGCATATGTGACCTAGTGATTGGAAAGAGTGAGGATTGTCCAATGTTTCCAGCAGAAGTCCCCAGCAAAGCCCAGGCTGGCCCATCACAAGAGCTAAAGAATAGAAGAGCAATGACCATCTACTGCACATCTTTCTGCCATTTACCAGGCACTTGATGAGTGTTTTGCAGAATTTCTTATTCAGCCCCCGTAATCATCTATGAAATATGTGTTTTTGTCCTCATTCTACTAGTCAAGTAACTGATAGCTCACAGTTAAAATATCTTGACTAAAATTAAACAGTTCCATGTGTCAGGGCCAAGATATGAACCGCTGCCTAACTCAGAGCCCATAGTTGAACTCAGTGAGCTTCCAGCCTCAGCCACCAAGAGTGCTCGGATTACAGGGATGTGCCACACCATGAGAGCCCATGCTTTTTCTACTTCCCACGTCACCCACCACAGAAAGAGAAAGGAAAAGAGAGAGCATGAGAAAGAGAGGGGGGAGGGAAAGAGAAGGAGGAAGAGGGTGAGGAAGAGGAGGAGGAAGAGAAAAGCAAGAAGCAGCAAAAAAATGCACATTAAAAAATAGCTCAGTGGTATAAGTGCCTGCCTGGTAAGTGCAAGGTCGTGTGTTCAATCCCTGGTACCAAAAAAAACAAAACAAAATAAAACAAAAATCCTGGCCTAGTGGTGTCACATGCCTATAATCCCAGCACTCAGGAGGCTGAGGCAGGAGGATCATTGTCAATCTGAGACCAGCTTGGGCTACAAAAGTGAGACTTTTGTAGTCAAGGCCAGACTAAACCTGCATAGTGAGACCCTGTCTCAAAAAGACCAAAAAAAAAAAAAAATCCTGGCCTGATAAACCTCCATGTTTGCTTGTTTGTTTGTTTGTTTGTTTGTTTTCTGGTACCAGGGATTGAACTCACAACCTCACACTTGCCAAGCAGGCACTGTGCTGCTAAGCTATATCCCCAGCCCAAATCTCCATGTTTTCAATGCAACCTGTTAAACTAAGTAAGAAGAAAGCCACTGGCCCCAAACTCAACGTGTAAACAAATTTAAAAAAAAAAAAAACCCTAACAATAGTGGGGCCAATAATAAGCAGCAGAGCTTTGGCCAATCACAAGCTGCCCCCTGATTAGGCAAATGGGCCACCATAACCAGCTAAGCTACTCTGTACTCCACTTTGTGTCTATCAGTACTCAGTGCAGCTGGTTAGCAAGCTGCCTGAGCCTTTTCTGGTTCTGAGACCTGCAGATTGATGAAGAGTTCTTTGCTTAAATAAACAATGCTAAATTTAGAGTGTAGAAGTCCTTTCTTTTAACTTGCCAAAGTCAATCAACCACAGAATAGACTCTTCTAAAATGAACTTCCATCTCTGGGATCATTCATGCCAATGCATATTTCTGTCAGCCTGTCGTGGCAAGTCTAAAGTGAAAGTTTAGACTACCCAACCTCTAGAGGCCCTTAAATCTAGAAGTAGTATTATGCCATAGAATAACTCTGGGTTTCCATGGTAACACAGGTACTCCCAGAAGTTAAGTGTAGCCTGAAAATGAAGTTCCACTTAAAACTGGTTTTGCTTCTGTGACAACACTGTCAGTTCTTTAGAGAGGAAAAACTGGCTCTGAGGCTGGGGGTGGAGCACGTGCCTAGCAAACCAAGGCCCTGGATTCAATTCCACAATAAGAAAACAACACTGAGTCTCATTACTCCATTATTCTAGTCAGGATTGTCTCTCTCTCTCTCTCTCTCTCTCTCTCTCTCTCTCTCTCTCTTTCTTTTTTTTTTTTTTTTTTTTTGTCTTTTTAAGACAGGGTCTCTCTGCAGTTCAGGCTGGCCTTGAGCTCACTTTGTAGCCTAGGCTGGTCTCGAACTTGCAAGGATCCTCCTGCCTCAGCCTCCTGAGTGCTGGGATTACAGGGATGAGCCATCACACCTGGTTTAGGATTCTCTCTCTTTCCAAGGTCACTGGGTAATCTTTAAAAGACAAATTGAATGACTGTCTCTCTGTTGTTATCTTATTTTACCTCTTGGCAACAGTAGATTGTTCCTCCCTAAAATACTTTTTCCTTTTGGTTTTTGTAACATTACACTTCAGCTCTCTGCCTGCCTGCTGACTGTACCTAGTTGGTCCTTCTCTGTCTCTGTTGCTGGCTCCTCCCTTTTCTAGCCTCTGTGTTGGTGTGACCTGGGACACAGTTCTGGCCCATCTTCTCTTGGATCTGCAACTCTTCCTAGGTCAGCTGGTCAAGCCACCAACCTTCAAATATCAACTATGTGCAAATCATGCCTGAATCTGTATCTTCAGCTCGATCTACCTGATATCTATGTTTTGATATGTGAGACTAACCACATTCAAACCTAACTTTTAATTTCAATCCTTTAAAACTCTTCTTTCTCATCTCAGTAGATTGTTCAGCACAAAAACATCTCTTTCCCTTAGGGCTAAAAGATCACCCATATGTTATACAACAATATAGTCTATTATTTCTCTCTCCAAAATACATTTTGGAATCAACCTTTTTTCTCTATTTATACTATTTCCACTTTAGGCAGAAGCTCCTGGACTTACCTGGTTACATGAAATAGCCCAGCTGCTCCTCCAGCACCCATAGCTGTGCTCCTCCCAGCAGCTAGAATGGTTTCTAAACTCTCAAATTGTTCCTGACCCCCCCCTTAGAAAAACGTTTAAACTCCTGACCAGGACCTTCCAAGGCCCCACATGATGCACTCCATGCCCGGCTCTTCTTCCCCATCTTCTATTCTTCCTCCCTGGCTCACCAGGCTCCCACTACCACATCTCCTCCAGTACCTAACACATGCCCAGTCTGATCCGGCTTCAGGGGCTCACAGTGTTTGCAATACTCGGAACATTCCTCTCCCTGTCCTCGTCACAGTCTCCACTTCCCTCAGCAGCACGCCCTGTGCTCACAGGTTACTCTCAGGTTCATTGTCTTACTCTTTTTCCATGGGTTCTTTGTTACCTATTTATTGTATTTATTCCCACTGGAGAGTAAGCCCTAAGGGTACTGAGGCTCTGGCCCTCATGTTCACCACTATCCCGGTGCCAAAAGTGGTGCCCACAAGCTAACAGGTGCTCGCTCCGTAAATATTTGTGAAAGAAATTAAAGTATTAATGAAAAGTTATTGGTTAATTCATCGAGTGATGATTTTATGCCACAACTAGAGTTATGTGTGTTAGAAACCTCAATTGCTGCACTAAACAAGTGATCACAGAGTCCCTACATGCCCTGCCAAGTTTACACTGGATCTGTGGCTTTGGAGGGATTCTGGAAGGGGCACAACAAACAGCCCAAACCTAACTCCATCTTGCATTCCCAGCTCCTTAATACAAGAAACAGAGCCAAAATGATTACTCGACCTGTTCCTTCCAGGACTGGACAGTGTGCTTGCATGAAATGGAGACGGATTCTGGCAAAGTAGGCTAATTGTGCTATTTGGGTCTGAACACAAATTATCCCATTTACATGGTCAGCCATGTGTCATATTGTCCTAGAGAACTGTCCAAAGGTAATGTCATGATCTACTTCCAGTTTCATATGAAAAACTCCCACATGGACATTCTCTGTGACTTCCATGGAGTTTATTGTGAGTGCCATTGTTAGCACACTTTCAGAAACATCTTACACTTGAGATTTAAAGTGAATCTCACCAGAAGGATTAAGGATTAGGTGCTAGCCATGTAAAGGGAAAATAGTCATTCTTAATCAGGACCACATTGTGTGAAAAAATGACTTCCTTTCATTGGGTTTTGGTTTAAACCGTTATACTGAAATTGGCTTCTGAAAACTTGTCTCAGGTAACTTATTTATAATAATGATGTGGAAAAACAAAATTTGCCATCAGTACTCTGTTATTTCTATACTGTTCAGGTGTCTATGACCTGAATAAATAAGGCCTAGAGGCGTCTTAAGATTAGAATCCTGCTCAGATCAGTAGAAGCAGAGGCAGAAACCTCTACTCACTCCCCTGCCAGATGAACTTGGTGAGATGGGTGCCTGTGTGGTAATAAAGTGATTTCCCCAGATTGGCTGTTCCCAGAGCCTCCAAATGCAGAACCCTATTCAAGGGGATGCACAGATCAGAGCAATGAGGCTGGCTTCACTAAAGAGAATCAGGAGGAAAAAAGTTTGCTGTGGTGGTGGTGGGTGTGGTTGTTGTGATTGTTGTTGTTAAAGCATATGAGTAACACAAGAAAGCATATTTCAGAGCCAAATTACCTAAAAGCAGGTATGATGGTACATGCCTATAATCCCAGCACTCAGATGGCAAGTTTGAGAACAGCCTGGACTACATAGCAAGCCCCAGCTAAGCCTGGACTATATAGTGACACTCTGTCTCCAAAGAAATTATCTAGATTCTTGTTCATCATCTCCACATCTCCCTTTGCATATCTAGTCACAACTAAATTTTTCAATTTCAACTCCTCTATTAATTGTGCAGCTATGAATTAATTTCACTTTACTGGTTGGTAATATGCTACATTGCTTGACAAGGTGTTTGTCGATTGGCTGGTTTCGTTGTTGTTGTTGTTGTTGTTGTTGCTGTTGTTTGTCTTTTTGAGACAAGTTCTCACTATGCAGTTGGAGCTGGCCTTGAGCTCTCTTTGTAGCCCAGGCTGGTCTCGAACTCACAGCAGTCCCCCTGCGTCAGCCTCCTGAGTGCTGGGATTACAGGTGCACACCACCATTCCCTGCTTGACAAGGTTCTTTAAAAATACTTTTCTGTGGGGAAGGGGGTACCGGGAATCAAATTCACGAACACGTGCTTGCCAGGCAGGGACTGTGCCACTGACCTATATCCCCAGCCCTAAAAATTTCTTAAAGAAAAAGCTCAAAGTAGTATGAAATATCATCACTCTCAGGAGAAGAAAAACTGGAGACCCCTAGCTTAGTGTAAACTCACCAATAAACAAAATTAATAGACAACACCTGAAATTGCTTAGTCTTTAAACTTCAAACCCATTGACCAAATCTGTGGTCTGAATATCTGCATTCTTCATTTGCTTTGGTTCATCTAACAGATGACATGAGAATGTGATGCTCTGCGAGATGAGATGGAGTGTGTGTTTGCACGCATGTGCATGTTCTTGTGCATGCAAAGAAGGAGACCTGTTTTCCCAGCCTGAGCCAAGATGTATGATTCTATCCTCCTAACATCTGAGCCTTGCTGAATTAATGGAAGAAAATGGCAATTGTTCACTGAGAGAACAAAACAGAATGACACATTGAGGAATCATTGAAAATCCTGTTATCCATTATCTCCACCCTGCTCTAAAAATTGAGGAAATAAGATCACAGGAACTAGCCATATTCCCAGTCAAATCCTCCTTCTCTAAACTCCAAATTCCTCTCCCTATACCAAAATCTATGTCATATTTATTTATCTAACCCAGTGTCCTACAAATCAAAGGAGCTGAATGTTTTCTGATGATGATGATTAATAATGAACTAACTCCTCCTAATTCCTATCAGGAAATATATTCCCTATACTTACTTATTAGACACACATTTCTCAAAACATGTCCTACAAAAGGTACACATCTTACAATTTTGATGGTTGTTCTATCAAAAATAGGGAAAATGTCCGGCATGGTAGTGCACACCCATAATCCCAGCACTCAGGAGGCTGAGGCAGGAGAACTTCTGTGAGTTTGAGGCCAACCTGGACCACATAGTGAGGAGACCCTGTTTATAAATAAATAAATAAATAAATAAATAAATAAATAAATAAGGAAGAGCTACATGTGGAGATAGGACAGGCACAAGTTTAAGCCTTGCCTGGGCAATTCAGTGATTTAGAAAGACCCTGTCTAAAATTCAAAAATAAAAAGGAGGTGGGGCTATAGCTCGGTACAAAGGCTTCCCAAAAAAGTAGGGAGCTACAGCGCGTTATTTAGTCAACTAAGACAGGGGAAACTAAGTTGTATGAAGTTAATTAAGTAAGTTTCATGGCAGCAAAATTTCTTAAGAAAACATTTTTGTGCATTGTGGAACTCTAAGAGAAGCTTAAAGCTTGCAACATTTCCCAAAATTGAGAAAGAAAATTTACCAGACAGTGACAGCCACTAGGTTCTTTCAGAAAAAAGTTTAGAAAATACTACATTCAATAAATGTTAAATGAGCACCCTCTCTATGTAAGAATAGTGTCCACGGAAACACATCCTTTCTTTCAGCTTCAGTTATTTTTTCATCTATAAACAGATGATAATAGTACCTAACTCACAGAGTTGTCATGAGATTGAAATCAAATATAGTCAATGCACTGTATGTTATAATCCTACAATGCATAATGGCATTTCAGTCCATGACAAACCACATATATAAGAGCAGTCCCATAAGATTATCATGGAGCTAAAATATTTTATCAACTGGCATTTTTACTATATCTTTTCTATGTTTATACATATTTGTATACATGAATACATTCCATTGAATTACAGTGGCCTACACGATTTAATTCTGCAACAATATCTAGAAGTTTATAGTCTAGGAGTAAAATGGCCTCTGTGTAGAGTAGCCAACACCATCTAGGTTTGTGTAGGAACACGCTGTGTTGTTCACACAAAAACGAAACCATCTAATAACACATTTCTCAGAACTTGCCCTCATCATTAAGCAACACCATATGCAAAAATGCTAAGGCAAGCACAAAGAAAGCCAAAACGAATGTTTCCTCGCTCTCCGTGAAGACAGCACTAAAAGGAAAATAAAATTGTCTTGAGCTTTACTAGACTGGTGCACACCTTCGTATAGGTGTGTGCATCTGGGGCCGGAATTACGGCATGTGACACCCGCACCGTGTCAGGTGCCAAGATGGTGGCAATCTCCCACCCAAACTGGAATTTTCATTTCTTTAACTTGATAAACCTCGGCCCATAGGGGCCTGTCTGAATCACAGCTATGATCAACCTCACGGAGCCACAGGCAAGTGCGGACACCTAGGAATTCTGTAAAAAGTGGAAGCGCGTGATTCCATTTGTCAAAATGGCCTAGAGTATTTTCTCAGCCAAGAAGCTTGGGCAAAAGAAATATATTATTTAAAGGAATGCAAATGATGAACAGTACCCTAAGCCCGCTTGTTGTTTCTAATCTGTTTTTGCACCACTGCATGGCAAAGTTGATTGAAATAAATATTTAAACAAAATCTAAATTGCACAAAGCGCCACAAAAATATTTAGGCCAGTTGTGACTCAAAACTCATCAGTGATACTTTAGCGCCCTCTGCTGCTAGAAAACTTTTCCAACAGCTCAAATTTTCAGTACATAGGGCTTTTGTCTTTTTTTTTCCCCCCTCTTTCAAGAGTATCGTGGTTTTTCCTTTTGGTTTAGATTTTTGGACATAAGTTAATAAAATTAAAAGTATAGGGGTAATCATAATGTATAGAATTATGCATAATGTATAGAATTATGAAGTGACATTATCCCAATGTCACTTCAAAAAGATTTTCTATATGTTATTGCTCTTTAAAAAAAAAAAAGAAAAGAAAAGAAGCAAAACAGAAAAAGGGGTAGAACAATACAGAATTTCAGAAAAAAAGCAGTGAGAAATCACTAGATGATAAATTACATGTTGCCCTCTTAGACATAGTTGTTCAACTTACAAAATTAAAGCATACAAAGTAGATAGTCAAACAGTGAGACTGAAAAGAAGTTCCATGATTCAGTAACAACTTAGCAAAATGGTTATGCTAATACAGAATTTCAAAAGATAAACAATAAGAAATCACTAGTTAATAAATTACATATTGTTCTGTTAGAAATAGTTGTTCAAGTTACAAAATTAAAGCATATAAAATAGATATTCAAACAGTGAGAGTGTAAACAGCTATGCATGCATGAGTCTCTACATGTATTTCTATCCTTTCTGTATTAGAGGGAAAAACAAAACTTAGCAAGACAAAACAAAACAAATTCCTATAAAAACATGAAACCAAAAAGTCATATAAAACCACAGTACAAGGTGATCTACAATGATTACTGTGTTGTTTCTTATTATCTTCA
>PVLA01016971.1:0-18901 GCA_004027455.1 Hydrochoerus hydrochaeris
GCACCTCAGGTTCCCCTATGTTATTATTTGGTGTTGTCATTTGGAGCTGTTGATTTTCCTGGAGGAGCTTGTCCTGCTGGCTTCCCTGATATGAATGTGGCTGTTCTCCTTGTCAGAGGACCTTGTTGCAGAGAGTGGTTGTGGTTCACTTTGGGGGAGCTCTGGTCCTTATTTTGAGCATCACTTTCTGGCTCCTGAGGGGAAGCTGTGTGCTGTTCAATTTCCAGAAGCTTGTCACACTGGCTTCCTCATATGAACGTGGCAATTCTCATCGATGGAGGAGCTTGGGATCTCATGGCTGAGGATGGTTGTGGTACTTTTCGAGGGAGCCCTGCCCGTATTTTGAGCATTGCTTCTTGGCTCCAGTGCGGAACCCTCAAATTACTGGCACAGATCCTTCACCTCACTGGCATAGACTTTCCAGCTTCCACCACTGACCTTTGGGCCTTTTGGGGTAGATCCATGAAACAGACTTGCATGAGTCATTATCATGGACCCTAGGTCTTCAGCTGGACTCACACAGGACATCGCTGTGGGACCCAGGCCCTCAGTTGGGTTTTCTAGGTCTTTAGTGTGTAGACAGATTTCTTGCACTTTCTTTGTATTTAAGTCCTTGGGTGACCATTATAAATAATACCATAAATTACGTATCATGTATATAATGGTTTTCCTTGCACTCCCCTGACTACAACAGTACCTTAAACCTTCTGACCATTTAGTAAAGGTTAGAGGCAACAATAGTTATGATTTTGTCAGGCCTGGTGATGCAACCCTGTAATCCCATCACAATGGGAGGCTGAGGCAGAAAGATCATGATTTTGTGCTCAGCTCAGATAACTTAGCAAGATCTCACTGTTTCAATAATTAAATATATATATTCAAAAATTAAATATATATGTGTGTGTGTATATATATATATATCTAACTCAGGACCTCACGCTTGCCAGGCAAGCACACCACTGAGCTAAATCCCCAGCCCCCAAAATTAAAATTTTAAAAAGGTTGGGTACATAACGCAGTACAAAAGCCCAGGGCTCAATTGTATGGGTGGGGGGAATATTTTTTACAATTATTTATTAATAAAACTGAGAACTGCTTACCTTTGAGCAAGCAGCATGCGAGCCAGGTAGAGAACCAGTCAGTGTCTCCTGAGATACAGCCAGGTTGTACCTTAGGGTGCTGAGCAGGAAAGCAGCCCTCCTGCCTCCCTGGTAAGCAGCTGTGAACCTACCAGCTTACGGGCTGAGAAATATTCATCCCCCCAGGCTGGGGATTTAGCTCAGTGGCATAAGTGCCTGCCTGGCAAGTGCGAGGTCATGAGTTTGATCCCTGGTATCACATACACACACACACACAAAAAAATCCATTCCCCCCCCAGCAAGTGGGAGCCAGAGATCTGAGCATCTCTTGAGAGGCTGACTATATGCAATATAGCAAATAAGGGGGATTTCCTTCTACCATCTCTTTGAAGGCAAATATTGTTTTCACTGTTTTGCTTTGTTCTGATTGTTTTGCTCTATTCAATATTCTGCTTTGATAGACTTTATAATATTCTGTTTTTGGTTTGATTTTGCTATACTTGATTGAATGAACAACTATTTCAGATAACAAGATATACTATGGTACCTATTACTGTTACCCTGGTATCCTGCTGTGAAGTTCTGTACCAATTTCACTGCATCATTTTGATTGGCTTTGTTCTGTTTTGTTCTGTTGTATTTTACTACCTTGAAAATAAAAAAAGTAAATAATTTTTAAAAAAATGAGAACTCATGGAATGTGACTTTCCATAGTACAATTCAAAGTAAACACTCAAAATAGATTTGGATTCATTCCTAGTGCTACCACATAATAGAAAAAAATTTTAACATAATTTTTAACTTCTCTGAGCCTTAGCTTTTTCAGTTGTGAAATAAAACTAAAAATGGAACTTACCACCGGGCATGGTGGCATATGCCTATAATGCTAGCACACAAGAGGCTGAGGCAGGAGGATCACTGTGAGCTCAAAAGTAGCCTGGGCTACATACTGAGTTTAAGAGTTCAAGGCCAGTGTGAACTACACAGCAATATCCTGTCTCAAAAAACCAAACCAAAACAAAACAAAAAGATCTCATTGCATATTTGTGTGTGTGTGTATGTGTGTGTGTGTGTGTGTGTGTGTGTGTGTGTATTTGAAGGACTGAATGGAATGATACACATGAAGTACTTAACATAGGCACTGGAAACATGGAAAACTCAAAATTTTTATCTTTTGGGCTGGCAAGGCATACCTCAGTGGTAGGATGCATGCTGATTAGGTCACTGGTGCACACATGCACACACATGAAATTAAGTTCTTAGAGGTTTTAAATCTGTACCATCCTAACATCATCTCACCTAGGAAGAATATCAAAAGTTATCCCAGTCTGAATCCATCTCAGACTTAACCCATTAGCGCACTATTAATTAAAGGAATAATTCTTATTTGACTACTTACTGTCTTAGATGTCCTATGTGTTTTACAGGGCAGTACAAGCTAGTAATGTACCTCTTTTATAAAATAATTCTATTAGTTGTATAAGAGAAGAATCATTACACCTTCCTGATTTAAACATTTAAAGTATTGCAAAGTTAAAATCTAAATTAGAATGAGGTGCCCTTTTATATCCACTACAGCAACTATAATTATTTTCAAAATGGAAACAACAAGTATGGGCGAGGAACTAGGAGACTGGAAGACATATACATTGTTGGTGAGAGCATAGAACACTGAATGCTGTGAAAAAGGCTTGGGCAGGTCCCTAAAAAACTAAATCTTACGTTACCATATGACCCAGCAATTCTATTCCTACGTACATGAAGAGGAAAATTGAAAATATATTTGCATATAAAAGCTTGTGCTGTATATGCATGTTGATGGCAACATTATTCACAAGAGGCAAAAGTTGGAAAGAACCTAAATGTGTATCAACTAACGAGTAACCAAAATAAGATCTATCCATAAAGTGAAACATTAATCAGGTATAAAAGGAAGGCATTCTGAAAAAAGAATACAAAAATAAAGGAAGAATTTTTGACACATGCTACCACATGAACAAACCTTAAGGACATTGTGTTGAGTGAAATAAGGCAGTCCTCCAAAAAAAAAAAAAAAACCCACAAATACAGTACTGTATGATTCCACTCATATGAAACACTTAGTCCAATTCATGGAGACAAAAGGCTGATGACATAGCTCAGAACCTGTTCAGTATGCACAAGGTTCCAGGTTTGCTCCCCAGTAACTAAAAAATAAAAAAAAAGTTCTAGAAAGTGCTTATACAACAATTTGAATGTGCTAAATACTACTGAATTAAAGTGATTAAAATCTCTGGAGGGGGGGGGTGGTAGCACACACCTGTGATCCCATTACTCATGAGACAGAGACAGGATTGCTACAAATTGAAGAATCCTGGACCACATAGTAAGTTCAAGACCAGCCTGAACTATCTAGTGAAAGAGACCCTGTCTCAAAAAATAATAAAATAAAAATGTTTTTAAATTGTAAATTTTGTGTTATTTATGTATATATCTTGCTACAGTAAATAAGTAAATAAATAAATAAAACACCTATGCTTAGTGGTATCACATCATTGTAAGACTGAGTTTCTGTGAAATTTCTAGACTAGGCAAACCCATAAAAACAGAAACTAGATAAATAGTTACCAGGGCATAGAGGCGAGGATGCACAATCAACTGTTAGTGATTCCGGGTTGTTTTTTGTGGTGATGAAAATGCTCTAGGATTAGATAGTGGTGATGGTTGTATGACCTTGTGAACATAACACTCACCAAACTGTACACATATTTAAAAAGATGAGTTGTGTGGTATTTGAACTGTATTGACATAAAATTGGATTAAAATAAACAAGTTTAGCTGGGTGTGGTGGCTCACACCTGTAATCCCGGCACTCAGAAGGCTGAGGCTGGAGGATCATTGTGAGTTTGAGACCAGCCTGGGCTACAAAGTGAACTCAAGGCCAGCCTGAACTGCATAGTGAGACTCTGTCTCAAAAAGACAAAAACAAAAATAAAATAAACAAGCTGTATGAGTAATGAAGGGAAATGATAACTATCCCTCAGTCTTCTTTAATCAGTACTCCTGGCCATGTCAGCAAAAAAGTTACTTTCAACTGATATTACCAGTTACAGTATCTTATCTTTTGTTACATAGGTATCTCTATATCTGTATGTCTCAAGATGAGATGAAACGTAGTTTGGCAATTTGTTTTCCTTTTTGACTTTTACACTTTCAAAAAATGTTTCACCTACAGAATCTTTGGTCCCTCTTATACCTTCATGGACTTTCTATTTCATGGGGTCTCCCCTTAGATTGACCTAGTTTTCTCTTTAATCAATCTTAAGAACCGGTTTATTACCATTAAAAATGATCTAACAAGTTTTATTTTATCATTGTTAAAATCCCCCCTTTTGGAAAATGCAATCACAAAATGAAGAATATTTTCATTTACCTAACAAGTAAACCCTGACAAACTTTTTGTTTTTTTGGTACCAGGGATCAAACTCATGACCTCACACTTGCCAGGCAGGCGCTTATGCTGCTGAGCTAAATCCCCAGCCCAACCCTGACAAACTCTTAAAACATAAACTAACAGGCTTACCTGATGATAAAAATGATTACAGCGGAAACTACATTTACCATACAATGGTTTTAGATTTGCTGTATGCCCTGAAAGCCTTGCAAAATGTTCTGCTTGGCATCTTGATAAGAAATCAATTACCCTCTCCTGACTGAACAGAAGGAAATTATTAAGAAGAACAAAAATATCCTCAAATGGAGAGGACAGAACAAACTGGGAGCCTGAAGTGGAGATGCACAGCTGTAATCCCAGCCCTCAGGAGACGCAGGTGGGAGGTCACCAGCCTGCCCTAGGTAGCAAGACCCTGGCTTGAGGGGAGTAAAAAAGAAAGATGAAAGAGAGAGAGAGAGAGAGAGAGAGAGAGAGAGAGAAAACATCTGATAAAAGACATATTTCAAGTTAATGTTACTTTGCCAGGAAGTAGTCATCCTGTCTTCAGATATTCACGGTGACTCTTACTCCTTCAATCTCAAGCCACCCAATGCTCAGGGACACCCACCAGAAGCAGCTGCCAGCTTCTGCCACTCCCAATGTCATTTTCCTCAGCTGCTCAGGCCAGTGACTCCCATAGAGACGCTTCTGACCCTCCTGCCCCAGGCATCCATTCCACAATTGGCAGCCTGCTGGCCTGGTTGTGGGAAACAAACTTCATTTCCAAGAGGAAGTTGTACTTGGTCTTTTCCCCGCTAAACTGGGTTTGCATCCTATTTGAGCTATCTCTCCTGATGCTCCATGCGTCCAGAACAGGACTGACTAATAGACAGAAAAATGAAGCAGGTATAGACATTTGTTTGTTTATTTATTTGTTTTTGTCTTTTTGAGACAGGGTCTCACTATGCAGTTCAGGCTGGTCTTGAGCTCACTTTGTAGCCCAGGCTGGTCTCAAACTTTCAGTGATCCTCCTGCCTCAGGCTTCTGAGTGCTGGGACTGCAGGAGCACACCACCATGCCTGGCTAAGGACAGATTTTTCAAAGCCCTATTTAGTCCTTTTTTTTTTTTGGTACCGGGGATCAAATTCACGACTGCGCCTGCAAGGCAGGCGCTTATGCCACTGAGCTAAATCCCCAGCCCCCTATTTAGTCTTCTTAATGGGTCACTCACCCAGAGCAACAGAGGGGCAGAGTATTTTTATTTCCTGATCAGCTAAAGTTGCCTCCAGTAATTTCAGTCATTCCATTATCTTCTTGCCCTCACAAATGCCACTTTCTCAGCCAGAAAGCTATAAAAACAACATCCTAGGAGATTCCAAATTTCATTAAACATTTATTTGTTTTACTCAAACATGAATGCATGTTAGCTGGATCATAAAACAAACTTTTCCTGCCCCTAAAACTGCTCATTTGCCAGTTCATGCAAAAGGTACACAGGATATTCTAAAATAAATAAGAACCCAGAGGAAAGCACCCCACACTGGGGGTGCTGTAAGAGGGTGTTTGTAAATGGAGACTGAAAGAAAGAAATCTGTTTTGCCGTGCTGGGAACAAACAGGTAGGCATGCGTGCACACACGCACACACACACGCACACGTAAATTGCCCTCACAACTAGGCATGCACATGGCCAGGCTGCCAGACAGAGTCATGCAGTCACTGCGCAGGACTGTGTCCCACTTGGCTGATTCTCTAACTTATGTTGTGTTCCGAAAACTAGACCTGGACCCTGGAGGTAAGTACTGTAACACAGTCTTCCAGACAAGACTCGGCCTGTTTACACAGATTGAGTCCTTTGGCCACAATAGTGGCTCAGAAATGAACAAACAGAATCCCTCAGACATGGAGCTCTCTTCCCCTCCATTAGGGGAAGCTCCACACACTGAGAAGCCCCTGGCCAGGCTGCCAGACAGAGTTATGAAAATATTAGTGGCTCCTCAATCCAGCCTGCTTGCAATTCATTTATGAAAGATGTCAGATGATGGGCTGGGTGTGGTAGTGCACACCTGTAATCCCAGAGTTGGAAGGCTGAGGCAGGAGGATTGCTATGAGTTTGAGGCCAGCCTGGCCTACATAGTGAGTTAAAGGTAGCCTAAATTACATATTAAAACCCTTTCTTTCCATCTCCCCACCCCAAAAGATGTCAGATGCATCTCTGACCTAGAAATATTTGGAGTACATTTTCATCAAAAGGCTTTTTTTTTTTTTTTCCTAAGATGGGTTCTCTCTAAATTGTCCAGACTGGCTTCCAAATTGCCTGCCGTCTCCATACTCAACTGGGAGTAGCTGTGATTACTGGTGTGCACCACTGCACCTGACTGCAGGAGAGTTTGTAAGCTGGGTCACTTAAGGACTTTGTGGTAAGACTAGATTTGAGATGTTTTATGAATAAACTGAAATACAGAATGTTAAATCTGGATCACTTTGCATTAGAAGGCATGGAGTGAATAGCTTTAAGATATGTCTTGAGTAGATTGAGGACATGGCAGAGCTAAGAGCTTTGAGGAATGCCCCTGCTCTCTTCCTGGCCTTCTGTGCTTTGGGATCCTCATTCATTTCCAGACTGGCCTTGGTCCAGCATTTCCAGATCCACAGCAGGGACGCCCCCTCCAGGTTGATCTGCAAAAATGTAGTTTTGCCTGCAGGACTAAAATCCTGGACTACCTTATTTCTGGCAATGCGCGCTTAAAGTGTGGGGTAAAGGAGGATGTGGTGGTGCACGTCTGAAATCCCAACACTCTGGAGGCTGAGGCAGAAGGATCACCAAGAGTTTGAGGCCAGCTTGGGCAACATAGTGAGACCTTGTCTCAAAAGAAAAAAAAAAAGAGGAGGAGGAAGGAGAGGAGGGAGAGGACAACACAGGATCCTCCTCCACAATACCTACCAAAGTCAGAACCTGCACATCAGGGCTGAGACTGGACAGGACACCATTCAGCAGGCCATTGAGGGCCACTCAAAACCCTGAGCATAGTCCAGGGTGACTTATGGCAGGCTTTGCTCTGAAGATGGTCCCTAAGTTCCATCCATCCTCAAGTCACAGGTTCTCCAGCAAGGCCTTGCGGCCAGGGTCCAAAAGTTACTGCATTGTCCCCTTCAGTGCCTGTGACCCACACACCTGGTGGGGGAGGGGTACTGTCTTCAGATGTCACACTTCGTCCCCCTCCCCGGCCTAGTCCACCTGCTGCTTGTAGAATGCTTCAAGAAAGTTTCAGAGAACTCTCAGCCACTCTCTGCTCACCAGCAAACACAGCTATGCCTCATACTTCTCTCTGTAAAATCCATACATGCTCTGCTCCCGTGACACACACCCACCACATGGCTTCCTTTCTGGGAAACTCCTAAATCACCAGCCACCCTGGCAAACTCTCAGGGCTCACACCCTGGGGACGGACACACGGTGGAATCACCTGAGGGGCACAGAAAGAAAACAGAGGTCCTGCCCAGAAATACTCCCCTATGCAATTAAAGAATCCAGTAGGGGGAAGAAAATGCTGAAATCTGGAGAGCCACAGGAGGGGAAAAATCAAACACGTTTTGACGCTCTATCACACACCGTGCATGAGGTGGATCTTAGTTTAGGTGTGGTTAGAGCATGTGTATAATTTTGGCTACTCAAGAGGGGGAGGCAGGAGGATCTCAAATTCTTTTTTTTTTTTTTTGTACCAGGGATCAAACTCAGGACCTTGTACTTTTGTACTTGCCAGGCAGGCGCTTGTGCCCCGTTAAATTAAACCCCTGGCCCACAGATCTCAAATTCAAAGTCAGCCTGGCTACAAAGTATCTTAGTCATCTTCCTTGTGGCTGGGACAACACCTCATTTGAAAAAAAAAAAAAAAAGCTTGAAAAACAAAGAAAGCAAAGTGTAATGGCACACACCTGTCATCCCAGCACTTGGGAGGCTGAGGCAGGAGGATCCTTACAACCTTGAGGTCAGCCTGGCCTACACAGTGAATATAAATCCTGCCTGAACTACATAGTGAGACCCTGTCTAAACAAACAAACAAACAAACAAATCAGCAAACTCAAAAACCAAAACCAAAATTAGTTAAGACATATTTTTGCTGGTGCTGGTAGCACATACCTGTAATTCTGGCACTCTCGGAGTCTGAGGCCGGAGGACTGCAAATTTAAGTTCAACCTGGGCAAATTAGTGATTTAATAAGTCTCCACCTTAAGGTGGATCATTAGACCTAATATATAAAAAAATCTGCCAAGTTTTCTTTTGTTTGAGACAGTCTGTGTTGTATTTGTCACCTGCAACCAAAGGAGTGCTAACACATGAGTCAAGGGGCAAAGAATTCGTGTTTCTTGAAATCTATTTCTAAATTGCTCTCTAAATCAGATGTGGCAGCTCATGCCTGTCACCAGCACTCAAGGATGAGGCAGGAGAATCACCGTGAGTTAGAGGCCAACCTGGGCTACATAATGAGTTCGAGGCCAGCCTGAACTATATAGTGAGACACTGTCTCAAAAATAAAATAAATTAAATAAAATAAATTGTTGTCTAAAATAATTTCAGCCATTTTGTATTGCAACTTATTTTCCCTAAGTTTCATTTCATTTCTTTTCTTTTCTTTTTTTCGTGTTTTTGAGACAGGATCTTGCCATGTAGTCCAAGCTGGCTTCCAACTTGTGATCATCCTGCCTCAACCTCTCAAGTGCTGGGACTGCAGGTGCTGGGACCACATCCGGCCATGGCTTATGTTTTCAAGCATGATATTTTAATGGTACTGTATTTCAAAGCTTTGTTGCTGGAAGAGCGGAGGCCCTGCCTCCCTTTTTTTGCTTGGCAGACTATTCTCTGTTTTTTCTTTGGGTTCGTCTTGTACTTATACACTAAGAACACTGACTTTGTTAATCTATGCGAAAGGTATGTTGTGAGTTTGGTCCCATTCTTTCTGTATTGTGAAGACTGAGCTGTTATTGGTTGCCCTAACCACATGAAAGTATGTATGTAGAATATCTTGTGCTGCTGATTGTAGCAACAGCGTCTTTATTTTCTCCACAGGTGCTTCCTTCTCACTGAGACAGCTACCATAGCACAGGGGTTGAGAGCAGAGGCTACAGTGCCAGATTTCCTGGGTCCCTCATCTCTGAAATGCAGATAATACCTGCTGTACAGGTCTTCAACGAGGGTTAAGGATGTTAATGTACATAGAATGATTAGGACAGTGCTGGCACAGGACTCATCAAGCACTTGCTTTTACTGTGACTAAGCACCAGCAGTGTGCCAAGCACTGGTCTAGGAACTTGGGATAAAACAGCAAAGAAAACAGAAAAACTCCTGGGTGCCCTTACAAAGCTTACATCCTAGTGTGGAAAGGAGTACAGATTGATTAAATAAGGAAAATAAACAGCATGGAGATGCGTACTTGTAATCTCAGCCCTCAGGAGGATCCCAGCTGGGCAGCTGTGAGGCAAGAGGATCCCCATAACTTCAAGGCCAGCCTGGGCTGCATAATGAAGGCCTGTTTCAAAAAAGAAAAATGAGAATGAAATAAGAAAAATATTCATTATGTCAGATGTGATTAATGCAATAGAGGAGAATAAAGCAGGGAAAGAAGAGGGAATAGTAACAGAAAGGTAAGATTTTTAAATAGAATCTTCTGATAAAGGCATCACTCAGAAAGTGACACTCAAATACAGACCAGAAGGAGGTGAGGAAATGAGCCCAGAGCACGTCTGACAGTAAGATGCTCTAGGGAGAGTGAGGTACTGGGGTGGAGGCAGCAAGCAGGAGAAGACCTGGAGTTCCAGGACAACATTCCCAGTAACCCATCTATTCAGACCAGGTTCCATCTCATAACAACACATTTAGCTAGAAGCTCATCACCATGTTAATCTGCTGATAAGCACATGGTCTGATCACCCTTTTAAAGCTCCCTGCCTAGCTGGGTGTGGTGGTGCAGGCTGTAATCCCAGCCCAGAGGAGGCCGAGGTAGAAGAATCACTGCAAATTCAAGGCCAACCGTAACTGTCTCAAATAAATAAATAAATAAATAAATAAATAAATAAATAAGCTTTTTGCCTGTGAGCACATGAGGCTTTGAGGAGACATCTAGATATAAACCATAACAATGAGTTCAAATTCATGCTGGAGGGGCTGGGAATTTAGCTCAGTGTCATAAGTACCTGCCTTGCAAGCATGAGGTTGTGAGTTCAATCCCCAGTACCCCCCTAAAAAGCCTCAAATTCACCCTGGATTACTTAGCAACACCTCAGCTAAAAATAAAAAAATTTTAAAAAATGCAAAAAACAAAGAAAGTCGGTGTTTTGGCTTGTGTTGGCCCCTCCTCAAGCCTCATGCAATCGTGGACACAGCTGTATCTAGCATTTGTGATTGGTTCATTGTCTAGCACTGAGATCGGTAGTGAGTGCTACATTCGCCAGGGGTGGAGCCAACATACAGTGTAAAGGTGGTAAGAAGGCATGCTTCTCTTTTGCTCTTTGCAGTTGCTGCTTGCAGCATCCATGAACAGCTTCAGCCAGGCCACCCTGCCATGGAACCAGCTGAGTATGGACTAAAATCTCCAAAAAACTGCAAGAAATAAACTTTCCCTTCCCTAAAATTAGGTCAGGTGTTTTGTTTCAACAATGAGGGAGAAAAGTAACCAAGACCAGCAGGTGTGGTGACGCATGCCTATAAGTCAGTTGCTTAGAAATGGGCGAGTGGAGCCAAAGAGACAAGGGAAGCAATAAAGCTGACCCTGCAAGACCCCTTAGACCAGCGGATTAGCAGCAGGAGGAACAAAATGGAGTCAAAGTCTGCATAGAACCTGAACCTAGAGATGACAGGCTCTGCGGGGCAGTAAGAGGCAGTGAGGGTGTGGAAGAGCGTGGCTCAGCAAGCCTGACTCCAGAGTGTTGGTCTGAGCAACTGGAAGGAGGTCGCCATCCGTTGATGTGGGGGAGACTGGTAGAGGAGCAGGTCAGGGTGAAGAACAGAGGTTAGTGTCAGACTGCTCAGGGTCAAAACCCCTATGAAACAGACAGGAGGCTGCTGAGCGACACAGTGGTGCACATTAGTGATCCGAGTGCTCTAGGGGGCTGGCTGGAGCATCACAAGTTTGAGCCCAGTCTGGGCAAATCAGCAATGTAGTGAGATCCTGTCTTAAAATATAAAAAATTAAAAAGGGCTGGGGATGTAGCTCCAGTGTGAAGGCCCTGTGTTCAATCCTCAGTACAAGAAAAGAAAGAAAAGGAAAGAAAAAGAAAAGAAGAGAGGAAAGACCTGTCTAGACAAAGACCTGGAAATAGCACACAGACAATATGAGTGAGATGCTGAGTATGGTGGTGCGTGCCTGAAGCCACAGCATTTGGGAGGCTGAGGCAAGAGGATTGCTGCAAGTTCAAGGCCAGCCTAGGTTACATAGCAAGTTCAAAGCCAGTCTGAACTACATAGTGAGATTCTGTCAAGGAAGGAAAGAAGGAAGGAAGGAAGGAAGGAAGGAAGGAAGGAAGGAAGGAAGGAAGGAAGGAAAGGTCTGGGGATGGAGCTCAGGGTATGAAGGCCCTGAGTAACTGCTAGCCGATTGTGGTGGTACACACCTATGATCTAGTTACTCGGAAGACCAAGGCAGAAAGTTTGCAGGTTTGAGATAAGCCCAGGAAATTAGAAAGACCCTGCCTCTAAATACATACAGACATACACGGATGAAGGCTTGGTATGTAGCTCAGTGGTAGAACATTCACCAACATGTGTGAGGAACTGGGATCAATCCTCAGTACTACCCCCCCCAAAGGTAACGATGTAGCTCTGTATTGTTTTAAGAATTAAACAGGCATACTGCCACAGCCTTGTAATCCCAGCACAGGGAGGCTGAGGCAAGCACATTGCTGTGAGTTTGAGGCCTGGTCTGAGAGATCTCCTCAACCTCCTCCTTACAGTCCCCTAGCCAATAAATCAGGCCTGCCCCCACCAAGCGACTCGGGCACTTTGTGAGAGCTGAGTGCCCAAGGAACCTGGTGTTCCTTAGGCCTCTCACCATGGGCTGAGAGAGCCTCAAACCCCACTGGGTACACACAGACAGCTTCAAGCCCCACGGGTTGAACTGGAAGTGGTGTTTTCTGCTACCCTAATTCACACTTGGAGAGAAGTCCCGGGGTTAGGAGGAAATACTGGAGTGTAGGTCTTTTCAGCAAAGGTCCAGCAGGCAGTATAAGCAACAACTGGGCCAAGTGTCAAGGCAGTATCGGAAAATTTGCTGATAGGTTTCAGACTTTGGCCTTTGCTTTTGATTTGTCATGGCCAGATGTCCAATTCATCTTGGCCACTTGCTGTACCCCAGATGAAAGACAGACTCCTACAACATGCTAGCAGCTATGTGGATAAGCAGTGTGTTTTGAAAATAGAAAGAAAGCACCCCAGAGAGGCTATCCTCCCTTCAACAGAACCAAACTGGGCCTATAATTCTAGTCATGGACTAGAAGTGATGTCTAGGGTGCTGGCTGCCCTTTCCACGGGGATGAAGAGGTGAAAAATGTCTGTTAATGCCAGGCATGGTGGTGCACACCTGTAATTCCAGCCCTTGGGAGGCAGAGGCAGGAGGATTGCTGTGAGTTCAAAGCCAACCTGGGCTATATAGTGAGCTCAAATCCAGCCTGAACTATATAGCAAGACCCTGTCTCAAAAAAAAAAAAAAATTCTGGTAACTATGATAAAGTGAGTGGGGTCAAACAGGGCATAGGAGAATATCCAATTGTCTTCTATAACCAATTAGTGTAAGTCTTTCATACTGCTATGGCTTGTGTCTAGATGGGTCCCCAAAGCCTCATACATTCATAGGTGGGGCTTTTTCAAAGGTGGCAGAACCTAGGCAGTGGAATTGAGTCATAGTACAATGCTAGGATTAAGGGTGTGTGATCACTAAATCAGTCCCCTGATTGGCTTGGCACCACCCTAATCCCTGTGACCCAGATAGAGTACCTAAGGAGCATAAAAAGGCTGCTAAAATCACTTGTTACTATTTTCTGTTGCCATGAACAGTTTCTCTTCTACCGTGCCCCTCTGCCAACCACCCTGCTTTGGCCCCAGTCAGTGATGGACTGAAACCTCCATAGACTATGAGCTAAATAAACCTTCCTTCCCTTAACTTATAGATGTTGGGTACTTTTGTCTCATCAACAAGAAAAGTAACTAAGACTCATACATATATGAACGAATATAGATCCATCTTCCAGGGACAGAGAAGCACTAGTGCAACATCATTTCATGTCAGTCAGCCCCAGATATCTGACATATGCCACAAAACCTTCCGATGGGTCCACAGACACTAACTGAAGAACACGGACTTTTCTGTGTTTAGCAGTCAGAATCCAGAGGCAGGACAAAAAGGGCTAAGTTTATAGCTGTCACAACTGGCAATGCTTTAAGCCCAGCCAGCTAGGTTGACAAAGGAAAAATCCCGGGACAACTGAGGTTCTGGTTCCAAGTACAAGGAGGCTGTAAACAGCACACAACTTCACCAAGACACTGCCTGGGCCCCGTCACACACGTGAGGCAGCTTATGCGCCTGGCTCTTTTGAGATTTGAGGTTCCATTGTTCTTGGTTTCAGAGAGGGGCTCAGTCAGCCAGAACCCTCATTTCCTGCTCTGAAGAAACCCACGGGAACCTGCAATGGCCCTGTCCACAGCTATCACGGTCTCCTCTGAGGAACCCTGAGGAAGCTTAGACAGACGTCACAGACAAGCCAATTCAATTATTTCCTTCTGTTTTGATTTATTTCTCTAAAAAACCCTCTTCTGGATCTAGAGCCTTAATTGGGTTTGAGGAGACCCTAATCAGAGATTTTTGTGCCTTTACTAGCAGAAAAAACAGCAAAGTTAATTTTGGGACAGAGCCTAGAAGTCCTGAGTCCCTATCAGTGGTCAGAGCTATTATGGACACAAAAGGTTGCTGCGGTTAGTAGGGGAGAGATTCACAAAGCCCCAGGCCATGCTCTTAGACACTCCTGAGGTCATTAAAAAAGGGGGAGGGGGGCTGGGAATTTAGCTCAGTAGCTTAAGTGCTTGCCTAGTAAGCGCAAGGTCCTGAGTTCAATCCCCAGTACCAAACAAACAAACAAAACAACAACAAAAAAAAGGGGGTGGGGACATAGCTCAGTGGCATATCACCTGCTTGCAAGTGCTAGGTTGTAAGTTCGATCCCCAGTACCAAAAAAACAAAACAAAACAAAAAAAACCCTTACACTACTGTTAACCCTGCTTCCTTCATGCCCACAGGCCCAGGAGTTAGCCACTCTTGTGAACAAGTGATTTCCCAGACCCATGCAAGTATCCATCAGTGACTCTCTCTCCAAACCCTGAGGAGGTGGCTCCCTGATGACCGTAGCTTTGTCAATCATCTACAAAGCACAGGCAGGAAATCCTACAACTCCTAGAGGCAGCCCATCCTCCCACGCAGATTGCTGTCATGCGCAGTAAAGGGTACCAGAGAGACGTATCCAAAGTTGGGGAAATCCAAAAGACTGACAGGGAAGCAAGAAGGACAGCCCTACAGCCCCCGCCCCAAGACCCTAGCCTTATTCCAGCTCCTGAGGAACTGTTCTGGTCCTTCCTCAAGGGACATTGTGACAAGCTATAAAAATCCTACCTGGTCCTCAATCTTCTGGAAAGGTTGAGAGAGCCAAGCAGACCCTAAAGCAAACTTTGGCAAAACTTTGCCAACAGACATCTGAGTCCTGGCTCTAATTGCTGCCAGTAGCTCTCATGAGGGTACAAACATATCCAACACTGACATAAATGTGAGCCCATTTGAGATGCTATCTGGGATCCATTTCTATCTTCTGGTATGATAGAAGACCCAGGGATCACAAGGCTCTTACAATAGCTGCTTGACCTGGGCCAAGAGCTGGGGATGTGGCTCAGCGGTAGAGCTCTTTCCTTACATGCACAAGGCCCTGGGTTCAATCCCCAGCACAACACACACACACACACACACACACAATTTGGGCCAAGGATAACCCGCTCTCCAAATGTACTGGAGCACAGTGTTGCAGCCTCTGGCCTGGGGACTGCTACTGTCTGTCCTGGAGACCAGATGCTTGTAAAAACTTAAGTGAAAAGGGTTACCCACTGACCAAACAAAACCCAAATGGAAGGGACCCTTCTCAGAGGTCCTTGCCATACCCACTGCAGTAAAGAGGACAGGGAGAGATCATTGAATTCATCTTTCTATCCCACCTGAACTGTCTGAAGAACAAGATCAAAATTTCAACAGCATATATCACAGAATTAAATAAACCCCCAGCCAAGAAAACAATCCTGAAGTTCATCTGGAACCAGAAAAAAACCACAATAGCAAAGGCAGTTCTGGGCAACAAAGGCAAGATAGGGGGCATCACAATTCCTGACTTGCAATTATACTGTAAAGCTACTCTGATAAAAACAGTGTGGTCCTGGCAGGAAAAAAAAAAAACCCTCAAGATCAATGGAACAGATTAGATGTAGAAACAACTTCAGACATTATAAACCAACTTATCTTTGACAAAGGTGCCAAAAACATTCATGGGAAGAAATATAGCCTTAGGCTGGGGATTTAGCTCAGTGGTGTAAGCACCTGCCTGGCAAACATAAGGTTGTGAGTTCGATCCCTGGTACCAAAATAAATAAATAAATAAATAAATAAAGCAAATCTTATATATATAAAAAGAAATATAGCCTCTTGAGTAAATGGTGCTAGAAAAATTGGTTCTGCACATGCCAAAGATAAGAACTGGACCCATATCTTTCACCATGCACTAAACTAAATTTGAAATAGACCAAAGATCTAAATGTTAAAACAGAAACATTAAACCTGCTGGAAGATAGAGTAGGTAAAACTCTTGAAGACACTGGTATAAGCAAAGACTTTATAAATAAAACCCTGATTGCACAGGAACTATCACAAAGAATCAATAACTGGGATCTCATTTTATTAAAAAGCATTTTAACAGCAAGATAAATGACCAACAGAGTGAAAAGACAACCCACAATGTGGGGGAAAAGTGCTTGCCAGCTCTTCCTCAGATAAAGGATCACTATTGAGAACATATAAAAAACCCAAAAAAAATCAAATGTCCCAAATTTATTTTTGCTTTCAAATCCATTTTACTTCAAAGAGAAAAAAAAAATTCAAAACACATCAATCAGAGTAACAGTGTACATACACTGTGCATTGTCAGCCCCAAATCATCCAGAGCACAAGATATCTGCATTCAATTGTCCACACAGTACTAGCACAAATCTTCTCCTCAGTGACCTCAGAGAGAGCAGTAGTATAACTATCTTAACTATCTTTTTTGGGGGAGAGGGCTGGTACTGGGGATTGAACTCATGACCTTGCCCTTGCCATACAGGTGCTTATGCCACTGAGCTATCTCCCCAGCCCTACTATCCTTTTTTATATCCATATCCATATCTATATCCATGTTCTTTTTTTCAGCTTCTCACACTAGTGAGACAATATGATGCTCACACATGTGTGTCTGATTTATTTCAGTAATGAGTATGGTGTCAGGTTACATCCATTTACCTATAAACGTCTTCAGTTTATCCCTCTTTATGGCTGAGTAGTACTTCATTGTATAAAAATACCATATCTTTTTTTTATTCATTCCTCAGTCAGTGGACATTGAGGTTGTTTCCAAGAACTAGCTATTTCAAATTGTGCTTCTATAAATGTGGGTGCATGTATACTGCTGTGGTATGATGTTTTTAATTCTCTTGGGAAGATACCCAGAAGAAGAATAGCTGAGTTAAATGAGAACTCTAGTCCTAGTTTTCGGGGGGATCTCCACACTGATTTCCACAGTGGTTGTACCAGTCTACAGTCCCACCAACAGTGGAGAAAGGTTCCTTTTTCCCCACAGCCCTGCCAACATTTATTATTGGTTCATTTCTTGATGACAGCCATTCTTTCTGGGGTGAGGTAGAATCTCAGTGTCATTTTAATTTGCATCTCTTGAATAACCAGTGATGTTGAACAGGTTTTCACCTACTTATTTGCGATCATTTTTCTTTATCTGAGAAGTGAGTATTCATCTCAGATGCCTGGTTTTGGATTGTATCTTTAAATTTGGGAGGTTTACATATAAAGAACTCAAGCCAGTCAGGTACTTTTGTCTCGGCAAAGAGAGAAAAAAATAACTAAGACACTTGTTATGATTTTGGTAGATTTTTTATACATTTTGAGTTGTCATGTATTTCTTTAGGATTTCTTTGTCATGGAAGATCTTTATTTCTCCATCAATTTTGAAGGCAGGATATAAAAGTCTGGGTGATGATTATTTTCCTTTTTATGAAAATTTCATTAAAAAAGGGAATACAATAGATAATACGTGGTATGTCATCATCTTCAAAGTAGTTACTCAGAGTATAAGAAATGCACACAAAAAAAGGGTTTCCTCTTATAAAGAAGAAACCGATAATAGCACAAAACTTTCTTTTCTTTTTGAGACAAGGTCTCACTATGTAGTTCAGGCTGGGCTTGAGCTCACTTTGTAGCCCAGGTTGGTCTCAGATTTGCAAGGATCCTCCTGCCTCAGCCTCTCGAGTGCTGGGATTACAGGCGTGTGCCACCACGCCCATCTCCAAAATTTTCTTTTCAAAGAAGACAATTTTTATTTTATTTTTTGTACTGGGGATCAAACTCATGACCTTGTGCTTGCCAGGCAGGCACTTAAGCCACTGAGCTAAATCCCTGGCCCCCAAAGACAATTTTCTTCCAGGGTTTAAATATGTTGCTCTACATCCTCTTGGCCTTTAAGGTTTGTTCTGAGAATTCTGCAGTTATTCTGATGGGTTTGCTTTTATGGGTTGCTTGCTGTTTTTTGCTAACAGCCTCTGGAGTTCCCTCCTTTTGTTGAATGTCTAGAATGTTGATGATGATGTGTTGTGGAAAGTTTCTTTTCTGGTCATGGCTATTTGGAGTTCTATATGTTCCTTGTACTTAAACTGAATTCTTTCACTAGATTTGGAGATTTTTCTGCCATGATTTTGGTAGATTTTTTATACATTTTGAGTTGTCGTCTAATATTTTCTTGATTCCTGAGGTCAATGTATATATTTTGTTTGTTTTTGCATCATCTAGCAGCTGTTGGCTCCAGCACTCATGGAATCTTGTCATTTTTAGGGCATCACTGAATTTATCATCTACATTCACCTTGTCTTCTATTCCTGCCACCCTGTCACACTCATCAAGTCTGCTACCCAACTCTTCTATTGAATTTTTCACACCCTTGATCTTCTCTTGCTTTCTTCCCATACTGTTTCATTCATTTCCAAAGTGGTCATTCATGTTTTGGATTGGTGTGCTTGACTCAATTAGTTTATTTCTCCTTCCCCTTCTCCTTTTCTCCTCCTCCTCCTCCTC